>CM057095.1:20842576-21107576 GCA_029959045.1 Taenioides sp. WSHXM2023
CATTTTCACCGAGGGCCACATCAGCATAATGGCTGTCCTTAAAGGGCCAGATGTAACTTATAAATGTAACTAAATGTAATTGAATGTAATGTAAAATAAATGTAACTACTCCTTAATGTTAAATAACTCATTATTTATTATAACTTATTCAAATGACAATGGCGGCACGCTGAGAAGGTTACGGGTTCGATCCCCGGGTCGCCCGGGCCTTTCTGTGTGGAGTTTGCATGTTTCCTCCCCGTGTCTGGATGGGTTTCCTCCGGGTACTCCGGTTTCCCCCATCAACCAAAAACATGCAACACCCCTATGAACAGTTTACCATCAAGGACCGTCAAGGAATTCCTCTAAAATTTAGACACTCAAAACTTTTAAGCTCTCGCGGGCCACATAAAATGACATGGCGGGCCACATCTGGCCCCCGGGCCTTGAGTTTGACACATGTGCGCTAGAGGGTTTTAACTATGGTGGATGTTATACGGATGATATTTGGTGTTGGTACATAATGGATAATAGGATTTTTTTTATTCTGTTAATTACTCTGGCCTTTATTGTCCCCCCGAAGACTACATCCATCTAACCAAAATCTTCTGAGAAACAATTTGAGATCATAATACTGGCAGTACTACTTAGTTAATGTGCCTTCATAAGTCTCCCATCTCCAAGACACATTCCACCGAGCTGCACATCGACCAAAGCGAGTCCTCAAAAATAATGCCTTATTACAGAACGGTGAGTGACCGTTTTTCGACACAATCAAAATTCTGCGCTACAGCATCAAAAATTGCCTCTTTTTTTGAGCATCCATTTTGTTTTTCCTTCCCCTCCGATCATTTTCTGCCCATCTCGTTCCTCCTCTTTGTATGCCAGGAGGTGGATGGTGACGACGGGATGGCTTGGATCTTTAATAGATTTGTCTTGGGCAGCACAAAGGGAGGAGGAATCGTTGTTAACATTATAACGTATCGATCGCTTCAAGTCCATTTCCCAAGGCCCTGTCAGACAGAAGCCATTACTCAGAGCAGTCAGACCTGCACCCGCCACCTCACCCCTCCCCTCCTCGTGTCTCCTGTGACAATGGCCGTTGACAGCATTTCACTCTGTTCATTCTGTGTGACCCCCTGAACCCCGCTTGTTTCCTGAGTCTCCACTTTACTCACACATCAAGTGTAAACATCTGGTACATAAACAAAGGGGTAGTTTACATTCATCTAAATATTCCAGTGTGCTGCTGCTAAAGGTCAAGGGTCACGTATACATTTGAGTCCAAAAGTGACAGAATCCATCTTTCTTTCTTTTTCAGTACTTCATCACTGGATCTTATGCCAAATGTAAGACTAAACAGTGCGATGACGGCAATTTAACAAGCGTTTTGCATGTGATTTGGAGTATGTTGTAACGGCCTGTAACAGAAGTGCATTCATAATAAAAGGAAGAAGAATACCATCACAGGGTTACAGTTCTTGCTATTCTTTGAACCAGTGTATGTAATTCCTGCCAAAATGTTCGTCAGGCTAACAGTGCAGTACCAGAGGAAATATTTGTGTGGAAAAATTAATGAAACTTGTGAAGCTCTTTTCATAAAAAAAAAGAAGCAAGAAAATGTTGTCAGTGTTGTAAAATATTGCCAGAAGAATCAGATAATCAAATTAAAGTCAAAGTAAATGTCATTGTTTAAATGACATAGAAACAGCTAAATCTGGTGTGAGTAATCAGAAGGCCAAGAAAGATAAAAAAAAATCTGATGATTTTACTGTTTGCATGACATCTTAATAGTCTCTTAGAAATGTCTGAGAATAATCAGATTTAGTGTGCATTTGAATTTTCAAGTCAAATTACAATTACTTTTAAAATATTATTTTTAATCTTTTACATTTCACCAACAGTATTTGTCTTTGCTTCATTAGATTGCCTTTTTGCTGTATTTCCCTCGCTAAAACATGGACAGGTGTGAAAGATCAGAAAGAAATCAGATTACTCACATCAGATTGTGCATGCCATTTCAATAATCTCATAACTGCAAAAACCTGATAATGATCAGGTTTCTGTTGTGCATGTAAACAGAGCCAGCAGACTGTAGCTCTGAGTCCTGGAGAAGAGCAGCAAATGGCTCTCAGCTGTGGAGGCTGGACACGATGAAACTGACAGGCCTGAAAAGTCCAAAGACAATGGGCTTCAGAGGAGACGTCCAAACTAATATACACTGCAATGGATCTCACTGGAAGTTAACGGGAAGAGATTGTTACCCGGCAACGGCCTTGACCTTGTTTAAAGCCAGTATGGCTTAGTATGGGCAGTGCCTGGCTCAGATAAAATTTTTGTACATTTTTGAACATTTTAAAACCATGCAAAAACTACATTTATTTGCGTGTCATCATAGAAACTAAAGGTATAATCTGTTTTTCCTATTGTCTGATCAGTCACACCTGGTGATATCAGTTGTCCTGACCTCTTGACCTCCTGAAGATTGATGAGCAGAGATACCCAGGGTCAAGAAAGATATTGACTCTGCCATCACATTGTCGCTGTAAATGTGGAAATGATCATTAAGCTGAAACCCTGCACTGCTTGTTGAGTGATAGTTTGAAATTTCAGTCCTATTGTTAAACCAATTTATATCCTAGACTTGGAATGTGTCAGAAATATATGTCCAGTATATGACTTTATCCACTAACAATGCACCAACTTCATTGCTACTAACTGACTCATTAGTGGCTTTTCAGGGTGAAAAGAAAAGGCCAGCTGGACTTTTGAAGTTCGCCTCTATAAAGCAGCTTTTCATGTCTGGGGCAAATAAAAGAGGACCTATACATGGCCTGCTCCACTGAGCCCTGAACACTACTCACTTGGCGGGAGTTCAAGCTAAACATTATGTTTGTATGCTTGTTATTGCTTCATAGCATTATCCTTTTGGCAATGTTTACAAAATCCAATTTAGCTTTTGTTGTAGATTTTAATAGATTTTTTTTTTTTTTTTTATAGCTAGTTGTTTTATTAAGGAGGTTGTGTTTGTGTTGTTCTTTCAGAGATAATTAGCATTAAAGTAACATGCCTTTAAACATTATAGCTGAGAGCCAGTTTATCCAAAATGAAGAAGGATATAGAGGCAGTCCCCCTTTATAGACTTGTTCTTGTACATTCTTTTTAGACTGAAAGTTTTACAATGAATGGAGACAAAGCCTCATTGAGTAAGGATACAGCAGTCACAGTCAGGATGGGACAGTGTCACAATGTGGGTCTTGTGAGACAGTGAAGAAGCTCTTTTACCCCTCATCTTTGTGAAGTGAATGCAGCTAAGTCGGTAATGCAGTGAGACTACTGTACTGTGCTGGTTTAATCATGATTGGTTTCTGAACAAGCAACAAGCGAGATATGTCCAAGTAAATAATATTGGATGTAAACGTGTATAATGGTTTGCATGCTGCTGTCAAGATAAATATCCTGTATTGGTGCTTTTCAGATGTGATGGCGTCATACTCCCAGATGGGACGCAGACAGAAGCAGTTTTTCCTATTGATAACACTGTATCCTGCTTTGATATGAAATATTTCAAAGGTAAATGCACAAATGCTGAACCTGATCATTTTTATTATAGACCCAAGAACTATTCACTTTAACAATATCAACTTCTGTTTACACCTTGTGATGTCATGTGGTAATACAGGAAGACCTTCACTAGAATGATTTGGATAATTTCAGCCCTAGAACTGCCCATTTCTACTGAACAAAAGGTAACGGTAGCTGTTAACTTGAAAACTACCGGTTTATGACATCAAAAGGTAGAGCAGAGCATTTTCAGCCTGGGAGATATAGACGATGACAATGTGTCAATGAAACAAAACACACAAAACACAAGTATTTTATTGATGAGGTAACAACATTCTAACATGGCTTAAAGCTCAAACGAGTCAATTTTGCGTAGTATAAGACCTTTAAATGTTATTGATCTGTAGAATGTTGTCATCTGAAACCCAGCAGTAAGTCAGTGGGTCATCTCTGAGGCTGGAACACTGAGATAAACCTGTATCATTGGGCTGTTTGCTCTGAGCTTTGTGGATATTCATCAGCAGGAGTTTATGAATTAATGAGTTTGTTTAGGCTGAGGAGAAAAGGAGGAGGGAGCCTTTTACAGAACAGGGTCAGACGTCTCTCCAGCTAATTAAATAGAGTGTATCAAATGCAGGTAAAAACAAAGCGCCCTGATTGCATTTTGTCTTCACTCTATGCTTTATTAAACAACATGGCTAAGTGTCTTCTTAATTCTTCATTACTCTTAAGTTTAACTTGCTGCTTGACAGAAGAGACTTTTAATTGTGTTTACTGATCACTGTGTATTGTCCTGTAATTTGGCTGCTTCTAATTAGGTAAAACTGTTTGATTTTGATCTTTAAGATATGTTTTTTGGTGTATATTTTCACTGTCAAAAGAATTGGTCCATCAGCAGCCGCAAGCACAAACAACATAGGAGGTTCAGTACAATATAAAACTTATTTTCAGTTTCTGAGTGGTTTTTAGTGGCTTGAGTAGCTGGGAGTTCATGGTAGTCGACAGTGATCCAGAAAGACAGTGCCAGAGAATACAGCAAACAAAACACTACTCTAGGTATTTTTTGGATGACAACAATATTGCAACTTGAAATGTTCTGTTCTTATAGCCCATTCAACTCTATCTGACCATCCTGTGAATACTCTGCGCTGCTCTTGAGTGAGGCATTCTAATAGCTGAAGGAAATAGGCCTTCTTGAGAAACTTTCGGCGAGCTGTCAGTAGCACAAGATTAATGCTTGGTCAGACTCTCAAGGGGACCGGACCCCCTCCTCTGGCTCTCTCCGTTACTCACTTCTTTAACCCCTCCTCCTCCTGTCTTCTCATCATCCGCAAAATGCTAACAATGGCAGGCCCCACAAATAAAAGATCTATTAAAACAAGAGCTCCAAATGTCACACACTTGCATACAGTAGATTGGGACTGAACAGTGTGGTGCTGTACAAGAAGTTTTTGTTGAAGCTTTGTTAGTTTATCTTAGTTAAAAGTATTAACCAACTTTGTAGTTAACTTTATGTGTTCATTTTATTTATGCTTCCATGTTTGACTAATTCCTTTATTCAGCCAGAGTTTCACAATGAAGCACTTCTTGCTCAAGGACACACTGCAGCTCAAGCAAGGTTCTAACCCCTCAACCTGCTGTGCCACTGGTGCCCCACCAATAACAAAAATGTATTTTATTTGACCAAATGATATGCCTGAGCTTGCCTAGATTTTTAAGAAAATTTTATTTGTCTTCCAAATAATTTCCCTTGTGGATCAATAAAGTTTGTCTAAGTCTAAGTCCAATAATGGTGCATTCAAGTGATTTGCAAGGTCAGTCTAAATATCTTCTCAAAAAGCATCTCTGTACTCCGTATAATACTTGACTTTACTCCAGGCTCTAATTTAATGGCCATAAGCATGTTTTAATCCCACAATTGATTTTGCAGGTGTCTTGATGATTAATAGAGATTGGAACGACTGCCCCCAACCGGACTGAGATGTTTATTTTGTGATAGACAGGTCAAAGGTCATGTAGGCAGGTTAGGGTCAGCCGGATGAAATACACAGACTTCTTTTGCAGACTTTTTTTTATTTGTTTGAAATCTGTAAAAACAGCTGATCACACATAAGATTGAGACCACGTGCCTAATGAAAGGTTGTAAACTTTATTTGTTGGAGTGGACAACAACAGCATCCTCAACTCATGGGAATTTTGCTGGTGATGCTAACTGGAGACTCTGCTCTGTCTGAAGCTCTGTTACTCGAGTTAGACTTTAATCTAGTTTACTTGGAACTACAACAGATGAGCTGAGTTGCGCTGTTAAACAAGTCTCGCACATGAAATTACAGTCACATGCTAGCTTCAATCAAACACCTAAATTGTACCATGAACGCCCACGTTGATCACAAGCTCCTGAAAATATGTTGCTTAAATCTATTTTGCATTTTTTCTTGAGTTTCAGACAATCTTCAAACTTTTTTGGTTGCGTTTGCTAATGTGTGCATTCTGTCACCATGGTAACTGAAGAACGTTCCACTATATAGAAATGTGTGTAGAACACCCCCAGCGTGATGCCACTGTGAAGAATCAATTCCTTTCATGACCCACTTGATAGATTGATGAATTCTTTGTAGATCTAATTTTATCTGTAGAAAAGTTTGTCCTCTGAATTTGATCCATCTTTCAGCCAGTGTCCCAGGACAGCATCATATTATGTTGGTCATGAGTACCTAGCTTGAGGATTAGCCTATTGTGCATGTTTGAGTTTTGATAAATACTACAGACTGGAGATGGCATTTTAGAGAGGCTCTGACCCAATTAAATCACTTTTATAATTTGGCCTTTATCAGACTTGCTCAAATCTCTGTACTTTTCCATTTTCCTGCAGATGCTACAACTTTTTTCATCTAAATATTTTATGGCAGTCCTAATTATACAGTAAATCCATCCTGCTAAGACTTGGCGTAATGAAGACCTTAGCCGTATTCCTCAGAGCTGAAACCAGATCACTTCATTCTCTCCTGTTTATACCGACTGACATTACGAGACACATGCAGAGAAGTTCACCCTGCAGCAGAGATGTAGACAGGAGCTGATCAACCTCTGTGTTATTCCCCCATGGTCCCAGAGTCCCTCCCATTTTCCACACTCTTCTTCCTGACTTTTTGAACGAAGCCGGGGTTGTCTCAGCGGGGTGCCCCTCTCCATATCTGTGCTCTGTTCTGAAATCAGCCGTCCTCCTCCAGGGAACGCCTGTTTGAACTTTTTCAAAATCAGAATTTGTAACGATGCTGAGCCAAGAGGGGAGAAGAAGATATGGACATATAACAGAAGTGGGGCGAGCGAGCGAGTGAGGAGGGGCTGGATCAAACACAAGGGCCTTTAGGGAGAAGAGCTGAACCTCAGAGCGGGAATCTCCAAAGACACGGACAGCGTGGTGGACTGAAGAGTGTTGGTGACCTCAGATTGTCATTTACATCCAAAGCAGAATAAACAAGCGTGAGATTTGTGTAGCTGTCCCCCAGGCCACCAATGCATTCCTCCCCATATCCCATCCCACTAACACCACAAACAGAATCAAGCCTAAAATAGTGCCCACATACTTTTTGCAGTATTTTTAAAACTCAAGCAGTCACAGAAGCACCAGTCAACCATTGATATTTGTAAACCTATCTCAAATTTCGATATTTTCACATTTCTACATTTTCAGTGTTTCTTTAAATTACATCTTTATTCATCATTGAGTTTAATAGTTAATGTATAGCGGTAGCCCCTGTGAAATATAGATTCAAGGAATTGGATAACACCGCCAGGTCAGGTCAGGCCAAGTTACAGGTCAGATCTGTGGGGAGGCAACCCCGCTCACAGTAATTATAAATTGTAAACGCAACGTGCTTTTTACCATATGGAACACTACAGGAAAGTATGTTTTGTTTCATTTACAACTCACAAATCTTGCATATTCAGGTTGTGTTTTTCTCTCAAACTGAAAACACTCTGTTCTATCTTGTAATATCATGTGGTAATGCAGAAAGTGCACCTCTGTGTTTGTAAACTCCATACAGCTTCACTAGAATTTCAGTGTTTTTGTGGCGGTAACATTATAGCATTAAAACTCACAAGAGTCAGTTCTGCGTACCTTTAATATTTTTGATCTATTCTGTTCTTGTATTACAACTTCCATTTGCTTTTTTTTTTTTTTTTTTGGCTAAGGTTGCTTGAAACGCAACTGGGTATCACAATATAGTAACATTTCCCAAGCTAACATCCAAAACCCTTTATACCCACTCCTATATTTTGCTCATTTGTTTTGGCCAGGCGTCCGTGGCAGAAAGACTGAGACGACAGGGCTAATTGCACAGCTCACAAAATGCACAGAGAAAGAAAAGAAAACAGTGCATTTTTCAAAACACAGGACTGCAGTAGACAGCCAATGCACTGACCCCAATATCACACCATATTTATTCTTTGAAAAATAACCGGTTCCACTGTGTACTTTCTGGGCCATTGCAGTCTCACTCGTGCTAAATCATTGCCAAAACAAACTGTTAAACTAAGCCGTCTATCCTTTATGAAAAATTTGATATAGGTGAAACTTGGTTGCTATCTCCAAAAAAGTGAAAAATGTTGACAGAATTTTTGGCACAGAATGAATTTAAGAGAAAGAAGAGCCCTCCCTTTGGGCAGGGACTGAGCATATTTGAACATCACGTCTTTTGAGGATTATGTGGAATAAGTTTGGATTTTGTATAAGTGCCCTGAGAAATCCCTCTCTCCATATTGAGTAACTGCGGTCATATCTAACAATTTGTACAGAAGATTGCGCAGAGCCGTATTACTTATAAATAGTGCATGTGTTGTAACTGTGGTAAACTGAAAGTGAGAAAGACAAACACTTGAGGTTTGGTCCATGACTTGCAGTTTTATTTTATTCGGCAAATACAGTACAATTATGCATAAATCAGATAAGGGTATTAATATAAAAAACTAAAATACAAATAAAAGTGAATTCTGTAGTAGCTTTAATACAGCTTTTGATATACCAGTCAAAATTGCAAAAATAGTATAGTCAAAATAACCTGAAGTCCATTTAGGAGTGAAGATTTTCTTTACAAGCCAGAATACATTGAAGACCACCTCAGCTCACATCAAATAGATACCAAATATCCAGTTAATTGAATTTAAACAGTTCTATGTGTTCATTTTATGTTGCTGATAAAATATAGAATGATTTTGCATGTGGTGAAAGTCAGGCTGCAAAACATCCGTGTACTAAAATCAAATACTGATACAGATTTGACAAAGCAATACATTTAGATGTTTTAAGATGTTTGTAAAATTTAAGGTGGACTATAAATGTAATTTTTCTGATGGAGCGTCTGTCACTCGCTTTTCTCCATAGTACTGATAAGGCTTTGACTCGAAAATTCCACAGTATAGCATTAAACGTATCCATGTCTTGCATTTATCATCTACTAGCAGCTACTTAACTTGATTGAGATAGATAAGTTTAATACCATACTGTGGAATGTTTTAAAGCAATAGCATCTTCATGGTAACAGGTGCCGGACCCTTTCCAAAAAAAGTTACATAATCCACCTTTAATGCACAAACATATGTTATTAAGAGGTGAGATGTCTCATTGTGTGGTAAATCTTAATCCTGTCCTGTCTTGGCTTGTTGTTCCCATGGTGATTCTAATGCCTTGCTTCACCGGGCTGCTCCTGTGTTAGCGCTGTGTAAAGTGTTATTGGCAAGAGCTCCTCTGACCTCCCTACACAGCTGTCAGCCCGTTAACCAACGAGGTCGCCAGGGGTCACAGCCCGGCCTGTCATGTGACCAGTGGAGGTGAGAGGTCAGCTGGTCAAGTCCACTTCTAGAAAAAGAACCGCAGAGTTTGGTCCCATCCATTTAAAGTGCCACTCTGTCAACAACAATTAGTCTCAACAATGTTATGCCTCTTAACTCCAATGACTTCCTTCCTGTCTCATGTAGCCATAAAGCATCAAATTGTAACTGAATCTAAAAAAAACCCAAAAAAAAAAAAAACCTACATACATATAAATAAATAAATATAGTCTTTATTATAATGATTGATTCTAGTTTATAATTTAAGATGTTCCAAATTTATGAACGGTTTTAGATTTCCAGTTTTTGTCCTAGTAGTTGCTAATTGGCTTTTAGTTTATTCAAAATACACTCAAGGACAACAACTGTTTTGTATTAATTAAAAATGTGAGTATGGGGACAAGTCTGAAAGTAAATGTGCCGTCATTAGTTGGATGGATTCAGTAAGCTCCTAGCAGCGTTGTCAACATTTCTATTCAATCCTCATTTGCATGTACATGTCATTTTTCACCTGCCTTTTGTCCTCTCTTCCCTTTGAGCCCACCCAGCTGCCCCACCATCCAAAACCTCTTACCTACTTGCTGCTAATTCTCAGTGTGACTTCTGACAGATTAAGTGTCCCTCATTTCCTCCTCTCTTGCCAATTTCATCACTGCCACTGTTCAGCCATTGGACGCTCAGGAGCCAGGTCACAAAGAGGATCCTGTGCTTCCTTGGCACGGGGATTAAACTGTTAACCATAGTGTGACAATGTGGTCAGACCTTCCCTTTGAAATGCTAAGTGAACTTCAATGGAAGGTAATAACCATACAGTTCCTCCCTCCCCCTGTATCATGTGAGAGATGACCTAAATTTCTGTCAACTATGAAATTCTCTCCAAGCCTAAACCAAATAGTGGATGGTAGTACTTTTAATGTGCGTATGACACATTTTTATGATTCACTAATTTTGACTTAATTTGGTAGGATTGTAACTATTGCAAATATAAATTATAGTTTTACACCAGCCAAGAAGCAATTAGTGAAGAAAAGTTGAAAAATATGTTGAAAAGTACAGATGACAATGCACTAGGGAGAATTCTGTCCAAAACTTAAGCACAGTTTACACATAAGAAAGACATTTTTTCTGATATTTTAAACATGGTATCAGCAAAATAAAGGAGTTTCCTTATATTTGTATTTGTCTGTGTACATTAGAGGAGTTTTGCTAGGTAACAATTATAGAATTCCCTAGTTTGATGTCAATTTTAAACCTAAAAAATTGAAAAATTGGCAAAACAAGTCAATGTTTCTTGCAAAAATCTTAAATATGGTGATCTTAACTGTGTTTTAGCAAAATGAGTAGTCTAATCTGTCACAGGCACTTTAAGAACCCATGTTTGGTCATTGTTTAATCAACTCCAGTGTTTACGGTAAGAATAGAGTGAATGCAGATACACAGAGCCACAAGAATCCTTTGTACCTGTCCCAAGTGTGTATAAATGGAAGGAATGCCAGGAATTATGTCTAAATCAATTCCAAGTTGATATGACAAACTATGTAGAGGATTTGCAGTGGCTCAAGTAGGAAAAGCAGAGAGGGAAAATAATAATGAGGGTATAGCCACCTCCTTGATCATGTTAAGAATAAAGCAGTGTGTTCAAAGAATGTTTTCTGAGCAAAATATGTGCAATCCAATAGATGCAAATAGATTGAGTTAGTTTAATTAATACCCTCCTGTGGACCTTTTCAGATCAAGCAATAACATAAAGACACAGCAGGGAGCAGAACCCCCACCAGAAAAGTTGCACTGTGCATCTTTAAACTATAAGCTTCGTAACAGGTGATGTTAGCTAAAATGCACCAGCTCATAATAATACTACTACTGCTGTACTTTGCACGGACAAATGTGTTTTGCTTTACAGGCTCTTTGCACTCAGATGAGGCTGGTGTTAAAGCCCTGAGAGGTGACGCATGAGACGGGAAACCCACAGCCACTCACCAGGAAGTCCTGTCTGGAAAAATGGAAACGAAAAACTGCATTCAAAGCAAATATGGTGATAATTTGGTTTGAGAGTTTGTACATACAGCTTACATCCAGGGCCCATATTACTCTCTTCTCTGATCTATGTTATAATGTTGTGTCCACATCACAAACATATCTGAAGTTGTGTTTTGTTTCACTCACGCATGTTTAACACACAAATCCTGCATATTCTCTCAAACAGAAAACACTCTCTTCCACCTTGTGATGTCATGTGGTAAGACAGGAAGTGTTCCAATGTGTTTTTAAACTCCACACACCTTCACTAGAATCAGTTGGATAATTTCAGCCCTGGAATTGCTAACCTCTACTGAACAAAATGTGAAAGGTCGCTATTAACTCTCACCTTTCACTTCATGACATCACAAGGTGGAACAGAGCATTTTGATCTTGATGTAGACAGAGTAATAAATCAGGAATACTCAAACATAACTCCAGGTGTGTTTTGAGGAGGAAACAACATTCTAACTTGCCTTAAAGCTCACAAGAGTCCATTTTATGTAATATAGGACTTAAAAAAAATATAGAAAGTCTAGTTAAATGTACCAATCATTGACAACACAAATGAACATGAATAAATGCACCATTGATCTGTGCAGGTTGGCTTGGATTACTCACAGAAATATGTTCATTTTGGTTCCGCAGTATACAGCAGTGTGAACACAAAATGTGCTTATCATATGAAAATCCTCACTCAGACATTTAATTCCAAAGTAGTGAATTTCAATTAGAGATTTTTTTTTAGATCATCTCCGTCTGTTAGCTTCAAACTTTTCCCGTGATTGGCACCATTCTTTTTTTCTCTGGTTTCTATAATGGACTCTGTATGTTTTGTAATGAAAATAGGAGTTTTTATTTGATTTGCTGGGATACTGATAAACCCATTGGTAGACATGGAAGAAGAGCATTCCTGGTCCAAAGAGCATATAGACAGATGTTACATTGTGATTACTAGTCTATAATGCTTTACTTAAATTATTGTGAAATTGAAAAATGGAACAAAACATTCATGCTAACAACGTAAAATTGCAAGGGAGTTTTGCTAAATTCCTCCCCTTTTATCCCATGGCATGAATCTTCATAATGGAATGGAAACATCTCTTTTAATTTCTTGCCAATAAGTCACTTTACAAATTGACATCAGGGCTTTTAAAATGGAAATGGTAATTTAATCACACTGTGTATGTTTTTCTAGGGCAACAGATTGTAGCATCATAGACAAGAGTGGAGACAGAAAGACTGATATGACTTAAAGTTGAATTTGTTCAATTCCGAATGTGATCATCTTTTCCTCTAAAAGTGACGCCACCAGCAACTTATAACCTAAATGTAAAATTGTATTCACGTTTTGATTCTTATTTCAACGAAACACAGTCATAGATAGACAATGTTTTTTTTTAGTCTTCATGTATTATGAAGATTTAAAAAAAAAAACAATGTAAGGGTAAATGTCTGAAAGTCTCCCAAAGTAATGGTGGTTGTGAAGAAGACATGGTGAGGCTGAGGGGGCACATTTTTGCTGCTGCGGTGGAGTGAGGATGGAGAGGAAGTGAGGAAGAGAAAGATGGAGAGGAAGTACAGGTCATTAGGTGTGTAGTTTGCAAATTACTTTGTTGAGTGGGGAAAAATTCAATGCAGTCTTCAAGGTTTCTCTTATTTAGTTTAGTTGTCTGAAACTTAAATGGGCCATATCATGCTGATTTACTGATCTATTTATGTTGTTTCCTCATCAAACACAACTCCAGTTGTGTTTTTGTTGAGGTAACAGCATTCCAGCATGACTAAAAGCTCACAAGAATCCTTTTTGTGTAATATAGGACCTTTAAAACATCTATTTGGAGTCAGTCCCTGATGATACCCAATCAGAGGAGTTAGTTTGATTTGCAAAGGAAAAAACAAACACATTTTGCACCACTGCTGTTCCTTGTCTAATTCCTCATCTACTGTAATGAAAGTCCATCCATCAGCAGCACACTGTGAATCTGATTTGTCGTTCGTCTCCATCATTTGACTGCCTCTGAGGCGACAAGACTTAATTCTGTATGTCTAATTTGTTCAACAAGTAGATAAATGTAAGTCATTTGACAATGGCCACAGGCAAAAGTAAAACAAGGTCTGTATTTCAAAGTCACCAGGTTTGGCTGAACAAAATCTCTACGTTTAAACTTGTAGCTGAAATCACACACTTCATTTGTGAATATAAGTCATTTTTTTCCTACAAGTTTTTATTTTCATTTTTTACTTAGGATGTTCGGAATACATAAGGTAAGTGAGGAATAACTTTGAACCACAACCCGTTTTTCATGTTTTTAAGATGGTAAGAATCAGGTACAGCATCTTTTAATTAGCATAAGTAAACAAATAATGCACTTTACAGACTGACAGCTTCCGTTTCCATGTTATCTACATCGTAAAACCAAATCTCGCCTTGTGTCCCGGACTGGAATTCAATCAAGGGAGTGCGAGGTGGTGGGGGAGGTAATTTGTTTTTCTCATTTTGGGGATGGGAGCTCCATGGTGCCTCTGCTGTACCCTGCCTCCCTCCTCTTGTGGACCTTTCAATTTTCCAGATTAGTTGCCCTATTGTACCCCTGGCATGTTCTGGAGACAGGAAGCACAACAGCATCACCGCACCCCACTCCACTGGCTCAAACCACTCCCTGTCTTCCCAATCGTATTAAGCTAATTAACTCTTCACCCCCATCCATCGCCAGTTCCATTTTAGTTGCCGTTTTACCATCACCAGTCCCGTTTTTAATCACTTTTATGGTAAGGCTACAAACCATCAGAGGCGTAACCCATCTTTTTCAGTTGGGTGTCATATTGGGTGATCTTCAGAAATAGATTTACTATTAACTCTATGGAGAGTTAATTCAATGCAATGTAAAAAGAAGAAGAAAAAAAAAAAAGAGAGAGACCAAATATATTCAGTTTCCATGGCGATATGGTCTTAGTCAAGCTTCAAATAGCATACCATATGAGCGTGTAAAATTTGACTTCTTCCCATGCAATGAAAAGACGAGTAATACTTGATGAACCTGTCCTAATATAGTACTTTTTGCAATGCTTTTTACACAAAACACAAATTCTTACCATGTGCAGGCTTGCTTCTCCATAGCTCTGACCATTAACCTGTCTCTAGATAGATAGATAAATATTTTATTCATCCCAATGGAAATTCATTTTTCTCCTTTGTGATTACCAAGTTGGAATAATCTGTGGAATAATCAAGGCAAAACAGTAATATCTCCATGGAGACAAGCAGATGGCAGACCCTCCACAGGAAAAATTACACAGTGTACCTTTGATGCCCTACTGTGGAATATTTAAGGCAAAGCAATAGCATCTCCATGGTGACAAGCAATTGGCAGACCTTCACCAGAAAAAGTTACACCTTTAAAATTGAGACCACTGAAGATATTGAGGTTACTGGGGGTTATGAGAATTCGTAACAAGCACAGTATATTAGAAGCTCAGCTCGGTGTTTGGGAGATGAGAGAGTCAACTGAAATGCCTTGTATCGGTTTGTATATTCAGAGGAGGGATATGTATCATGTAAGTAATATGTGAGTAGAAGGATGTAAAGTGTTGAGTGGTGATTTGATGCGCTGATCCTTAGACTTAACAGTTGAAAGAAGATTTTAGCCCAGACAACCTTTACTCCACATCTTAGTCTTTTTCAAAACAGCTCCATTAGAGAAGTATGCCTGACACGGGAAGTGACCTCTCTCTTTGACTGAAATACACTTGAATGGTAGAAAATGATTAACTTATCCAGCGTACCCTTACAGCAATTATAGCATAGTTTTATTAGATCAAATGAAAAGAGAAGCATTTGGTCTTTCATTAAATCATGCCAGCTTTGCCACATTTTCATAGTGAATGGCATGTACAGTACCAACCCTCTCATTTACATGGTGACACGAACCATTAAATGTATTTGAGTTTTATTACCAGTTTAATTACAAAAATGGATTTTAGGGTCATGTCCGTTTTAGTTTGTGGAAAGATTTTGCAGCTCAAGTCTATTCAACACCATTTAGAGAGTCTATTTGTCTGTGGATAAGTTATTTGCTTAGCTTGGGGGTGGGTCAGATAAGCAGGAAAAAATAATTCAGACCACGTATTCTCCACTACAGAGATGTATTGGCACACAAAGAAGCGTGTTTGAAAATTGATGATGGATGATGGTGGTGCCATGCAATTTTGAAATACCGTAATCAGTTTATAGTTTTAATTTTTCCTTTGACAGTTTTAGTTAGATTTATTTTCTGTTTTACATTTGGTTTAAAATTGCTTTCACAAAAGTTTTACAGTATTTCATAGCTATTTGAACTGCATCTATATAGCAAAGATAACACACTCAGTCAAGTAGAGAAGGAAATAAACTTTGTAGCCAGCACCTTTGTGAAAAAACAGACTCTTTGCTGTGAAAAGCCCTCTATGTAAACAAAACAGTGGAGTTAGCCAGGAAGCACACAGCTAGAGGCATTTCACAAGTACCTTATAAACAGCCTTTTCAAATGGACTTTTATGACATTAGCCACACACTAACTCCATAAAAACTCAACATTTTTGCTTCTCATATGATTCGCTCATCCCATCCAGATAGTACTTTTCTTTCAAACACTTGGAAGATTGAAGACCTCTGAGGAGTAGTAGTAAGAAGCACCACGGTGACGGAGGTGCGGAAGGAAGGATGAGTTCCTGTTAATAGGGCCAGGAGCAGCAGCTGACACAAGCCACATTGTCAATAAGGTGTGAAATTCCTGCCAGGATGGGGACCTCTGTGTGGTGAAAAAGCTGAAAGGACACGGAGGAGAAGAAAAGCGTCAGTCTGTCTGCCCTCGTCTCTCCCAGGAGTCCCTCCATCACGCTCAAGAAGAAAGAGGTTTATCTGTGGTCAGCCAAGCCCGACCAGTGTTCAGCTCACCTCTGAAGGAGACCGGCGGGGAGTGAGGCAATGAATGACAATGGACCACTGGGGTTTGGATGCAGAGACAGAAACTCACAGTTATGTCATATGTGCCATGGGGTGAGGTCAAAGGGCAATAAGAAGGGGAGTCAGTATAAGTGAGGCAGACTTCAGTGCATCAGGCTGTAATGTTCTGTTAGAGTTTATGTATGTTTACTTGAACTGTTGAACCATTCGCCTACAAGCAAGTTTGTTGTAGTGGTCCACACCAACAGTATATATGGATAATGTGTTATGTGGCCAGACAATTTAAACTTCCTGTGTGTACACAAAATAGTTCTTCAGCGTCACAGGTAATGTGTAACTGTCAATTATAATTCATATGCATTTATTTATATAACATATAATGCACATTTAGATGAGATCAACAATGCATGAGCACATGTTTCATACAAGTGAGGTAATCTTCTCCTGTGACCCCATCCTAACCCTGCTCTCGCCTGCTTATATCTATTGTCACAACCCCTGGCTTTTATTAGGCCAGAGTCACATCCCTGTGCACCTCTCCACCTTAAACCTGGAAGTCTAATTTCTTTCCAAACATCCTATTAATGAGTTTGGCTCCTACTGTTCAGAGGAGGGCCAGGTCTTAGCCTGGAGCTGGCCGCAGCGTCTCACCCCGATAGACACATGCAAATCTGTTTGTTTCATCAAGTGTGAACCCAATTTTCCTGCTTCTTTTTAATCTACAATACCTTTGCCCCCAGCGCAGAGGAGGGCCCTGCAGAAGCCCTCTTTGCTTTTCTTATTAAGAGGGAAAGAAGAGTTCATCGAAGAGCTTTCAAGGTCTTGTATCCGTTTCCCATCAGCACCCTTGGGAACCTCGTAAGTGTCCACACGGAGCAGCCCAAAAGCCGCAGACAACATGACAAACAATGACAGATAGCACTGAGGGACACCAGGGGAAGCAGGAAGAAGAAAATAACAAGATTGACGTTATCAGCGTTTTTGTAGCGTGCTCAACATTTGTACTCTGTTTTGTCAGGATGTTTCCCAGTCTTGTCAGTAGAATGTGTTCCCCAATGGAAGTCAGCACAGAAGGCACAGGTTTACTTGAAAGGAAAAGAAACACTATGTTACTGTAAAAGAACATTAAAAAGGCATTGCAATCCCCAGTGAATTGTTTCGGTAAAGCAAGTGAAGTATAGGAATCCCCGAATATCAACATCGCCTCAGTTTGAAGAATGTACACATGACATAAAAGCAAACTTTGATCTACCGCTGTCCCACAAAAAGTAGAAAAGAAAAAAACAACTGGAAAATCTGCATTCTCAGAACTCAAAAAAAACAAAAATAATAACAGTGGTAATGATGATGAATTGCAGTAAAATGAGCCAGGGAAGCCTATAAAAAAAGACTTGAGCAGAAATTCCATTGGTGTGTGAATGGGAGCCAGAATGTGTCAGTGTGGCTCGATGACAGACAGCACTGGTCTAGTCTCTGTCAGTGTGAAGGCATGCACTAACACGGCAGTCTCTTATCACGCAGGTGTGATTCAAACACACACAACCAGACTCTGCTGTTTGTGGAAGTGGCTGCAGGGATGACTCAAACGCCCTCAGGTCAAATACTGATATTTTTGTGTCCGTGTGCAACCATTCATGTTTTCTCACAGACTTTATGAAACTAGCTAAACTAACTAAACTGTGTTGGCGTTTAAAGGTTCTGTATTATGCAAAATTGACTCTTGTGAGCTTTATGCCATGTTAGAATGTTGTTACCTTCTTAAAAACACACTCAGACTTGTGTTTTGTTTCATTCATGTTTGAATAATCCTTTAATTAGCCTGTCTACATCTCCAAAGTTCAAAATGCTCTCTGTTCCCCCTTGTGATGTCATGAAGCCATAATTTTCAAGTTAACAGCTACCTTTTACATTTTGGTCAGTAGAGTTTGACTATTCCAGGGCTGTAATCATCCAAATGATTCTGGTGAAGGTGTATGGAGTTTAAAAACACAGTGGAGCACGTGACATAAGGTGAAATGTCATTGTGTTTTTTGTTTCAGAGAATAGCACAGGCTAAATATGCAGGATTTGTGTGTTAAATATATGTGAATGAAACAAAACAACTCCAAGTATGTTTTTGATGAGGAAGCAACATTAAACATTATAACATAGATCAGAAAATAGCATAATATAGGCCCTTTAAGTATCATGTTGTTTTGGCAGTGAAGTTTTAATTGCGATCTTGGTTGAAGTCTGCAGGGCTCTGGGAGAAAGCAGTGCGATGTTAGAACTCATAAAAGCTGACGTACTGCAGCATACTGGGTTTCATCACTTTATTTTTCTTGCTGAATCAACAAAATTCTGAAAAAGACTTTATTGTATTTTGGGATCTGTATATTTCTGTTGAGATGATGCTATCTTATCTGAGCCACGAGTCGTTCAACAGGCTGTGAAGAACATAAACTTTTGCTAAATCCTGTTTGAATTTGCTCGAAGAACTTTGAATTTTGCCTCATTTTCCAAGGGTTTGTTCAACTAGAAGATGACCTAAAATCTATCTATTTTCTCTTGTCTTATTTTGACATTCTCACACACACTTGATGAGTTTCCATGCTTACGTTGACATTTATTTCTTGGAGACTGATCCTAACCTTCACATTACTACTTGCTGCCTAATCGTAACATATTTTAGCCCATATCTGATTTTATACTAAGCTGTTATTCTAATAATGAAGGATTTAAAGGTGCATTGTGTAATTTTTCTGGTGGAGAGTCCGCCATCTGCTTGTCTTCATAATAAGTATTTTATTGCTTTGCCTGAATGCTCCATAGCATTCAACTTTTCTATCTCCACGGAGACAAGAATGCCCCCAGGCAAAGTCAGATCTGTGAAGAGGCAAGCCCGCCTTTTTTCAATGTATTTTTAAGTGATAAAAACACATGTAATTGAATATATATTTGATAGATAAATTTAATGCCATAGCGTGGAACATTCCAGGTAATCCTAACCCAGGCACTGTAATAATATGCAGTAGTGTAACCTTGACTAGAAAAGTTGCGCAGTGCACCTTTAAGTAATCAGGATCAGATTTTTGGGAGGCAGGTCCCCCATGATGGAAGTGTGTATACAGACAGTGCCCATGTGATAAATACCCGCTCCCTCCAAAAAAAAAAAAGTTTCCTTGGTTACAGCCTCTGAATTGTTGTTTATATTCTTAATGTAATTTGAATAAACCATCAGAGATTATTTTGTCTGTTCTCAAGTATAAGTATTCCGCCCCTTGTTTCTCTTTATACGAGCTTGAATTCTTCCTTTGAAACCTAATCTCACTGTAGATGACAAATGTCCTTTTTAAATTCCCACTTTAACACAAAGCAGCAGACAGCCCACTTTCTCTTATCGCGGTGGACCCTCACATGGACAATATGAGAGCACGGCCTCTGCTTTAGCTCCATATGAGCCACTATACTGATGACAGCTTACAGGGCTCCATAGGGACAAGGACAGACAGTCTTTGACACTCACCATGCCTCTGGGCGCACCACCTCTGAGGTCTGCAGTAATCCACGCGTATACCATTACACTTTGTACAGACTAAACACACAGCCAGGTGAGAAGATGACGGAGTGCTATGGCAATGTGCATGTATTTGGTCCAGTCACTATGTGTGGGGGGCTAGAAATACGCATGAGAAGTTCCAAACCCCAGTACTATCTGACTTTTGGGTTTTGGTTGGTGTACTATTACTTTGAGATGGTAAATTAATAATTTTGTTAAGCCCTGTGAGGCGACTTCTGTTAGGACTTTTGTAATAAGGCCGAGTATAGTTTGGTTAAGTATAATATGCATATTCATGTCTTTATAATTTGTCAAAATGTTGAGTTATCTTCTTACTTGATTAGGTCAAATGTGCCTGAAAAAATAACAAACCAAATATAACATAAAATACAACCACATGAATAAAATATAAAACATTTCTCAGTATTACAAATTTTCACTACACTTTCCACCTACAGTCTGACTCCAGCTTTTGCTTTGGAGAATATGCGTGCAGTGCTTGTGCATGTGTAATGAAGACCAGGCTGGCCTTTTACTCCACAACATGAAAAAGTCCCAGCTTGGAGGCCACTTTGAAATACCAGGTGCTCATTTGGCAAATCCAGGCGACCAGGGTGTTTACATTTCAATGACTGAGAGGGAAAAAGACCAGATGCCCCGTCCAGCAGCTCGCAGGCGTCCACATAGAGATCACTCACATCGCCACTGGTGACACAACTGTGGGAGTGGGACACAGGGTCTGTGCCTGTATTTTATGCAACAGGGAGAGGATGTGGGGAGGGCTGGCCTCAGTCACTGAACACCTTGTGATGACTGCTGCCATCATATTATGCTGCAGTGCTCACAACTGGTCTGGTAGATTTGGTTGGTGAATAGAACCTTTTTTTTTTTAATGCAATGCTCACTCACCACTGTAATTTGTGGATTCTCAATTACTCCTTAAGGTGGTTCTTTTCCTGGAACGTTCCACAATAAGCTGTTAATCTAATTTATATTTTATACTTCTTAAATTACACATATTATTTTTGCTCAAAAATATCTTACATTGCTTGTATACATGGGGATAGAAAGGTGTAATGCCACACAGTGGAATATTATGGGGCAGAGCAACATCATCTCCATGGAGACAAAAGGTGTCAGGCCCTCCACCACAAAAATTATATACTGCACCTTTAATGTGAAATAAAGAGAAGAACTATTTATAATACATAAAAAATAAAGTTGCTGTCAAAATCATGACGGCGATAAGTTAAGTACAGCATTATTAACTAGCGCCATCCACCAATATCACACTTTAAAAACACTGTTTTCACAACAATTTGCTAATGAGAATTGATTTATTATGTACTAGTATGTGTCATTGTATATGTGTCCTATACTGTCTTGTGTTTGAGATTTGACATATTGTACACACATTCTTGTTCCATTATTTAGTGATTCATTATCTCTCGTTTTACCCACAGTAAATTTTGCTCTGCTACATTTACTGTCATTTCTTCCCTCCAGCACCTGTTCATAAGAAATCATGAGGCGCCGTAATCGTCTTGTTGGCTGGCGTTGGCGTGTGTGGCAGGCGGACATGACGTGTGCTGTGTGAGCTGGCTCTGGGACACCATCAACCGAATGTGTCATCACTCTTAAAAAGGTAAAGAAGGAAAAGAGTGTAATCGTCAGGTGTCTACTGACGTGGCAAATGACATCCTTCTCCAGAAATCAGACAGTGACATGTAGCAATAATAAAACGGATGTCGTGTCACTTTTTAGTTCTGAGTTGCAGATTTTTAGATTATTCATCATGTTTTTGGCAATATTATAAGAAGAGGTTTGGCTGAAACAAAATCTCAAGTAGCTGTGTACTTCCAAAAAGGTTGTGTAATCCCAAATATTTAGTCCCAAATACAATAAAATTAATCTCTTTCTCTTTTCTCTTTTTTTTTTTTTTTTTTACTAGACGGCCTCAGCGACACATCAATTCAATAAGTACATAATATTTCGTGATACTTGGGACATTAAGCTACAACTGCTCTGGGACAGACAGATCAAAGTGGGGCTGTCATTATATGCCTTTGCTTTTCTCAAGAACAAACCACAGTAGACTTATATAATGAAGATGTTCAGCTAAAAAACAAACAGTGAGAGTCTCAGGTATCATTCCAGGCCCTAGACTTTTGTGTGTCTCTGCTTGTATGGGCTAGTGAATTGTTGAAGTGTTGTGCAAATTAATCTTTGCCCTACTCCAGGACTTTTTCACATAGTGTTTGGATTAAGGAGCGTTTGACCTGGACCCGTTAAAACTTTGAAGAGCAACAAATGAATGACGGATCACGGTAATACAAGTGTAAACGTGTGTGCCTGTGGCATCGGAGCGGTGCAGAGACAAGGACGGAGTGATGGGACCCCACAGTTTCTACTTTAGGACACAGGACAGATGCGTGAAAGCCCAGTTTGATGGACAGCTGCTGTGGAACGCTCCGGATCAGTGGAAGACTTGAGGGAGTCAGGGACAAAGTGTTGCAGGTAAAGAGTTTATATTTCATTGCTGCTGCTTTGAAAACAACATGCTATTCTTATCTGTCCTTGTTGGTCATTTTAAAGCATTTCAATCACTATCAAATGCCCTATTAAGCCACAAATTGCAGCACCTATCCTTAGTAAAATGTTTACCCCTGTCTTTCCAACATACCACATTATCATGCAGTTTTTGCTCTCATAGTTGTAATAAATCTGGCAGCACCCGCTATGCAACTTCATTTGCATTTCCTCTGCCTCAGATTTTGCGCATGTTGTCAAAAAATGACGTTTTGCATATTCATTCACTCAGGAGCAAACAGGCACTGCGTCTTTTTTAGCGTCTCTGAGAAATTGCGTCAGGTTTTTACTGCACCATGAGCAAACACTTGATAAATGAGGTCCTAAGTGTGCTTTTCAGTTAATGCAAAATTATTATGGCCACTTCAGTCCAATGGAAGCAGACATGCAGTAGCTGAACACAGTAATAATAAAAACTTTAAAACATATTTTGACCTATAGTGCTTACAAATATTCTCTGCAAAATTTACAATTAATGGATCTTGCCAATGGACTTTTCTACACGCTGCTGTCAAACCATGTTTCCTCCTCAAACACACATCCATAAGTGCGTCTACCATGCCCTGTACAGGCCTGTCTGTACATGGCAGTACCTTCTTAAATTACATATTACAAAATGACATTCTTTTACCAGAGACGCTGCTTTCTTCTCGTTCTGCCCGTTGATCACAGAATGAAAAGGACAGACTTGCATGCTTTAGAATGACTTTAAACCCTCGCCAGCTGTAGTTCACATTTAGAGTAAAAACTTTGATTTTTGTGTGGCATTTACACGGTACATGAAGCCATAAAACACAATAACATGTTTGACAGTCAAGCATTGTTTAAAATACAAGACTTTTTATTATCGAGAGGATGGTTTAAAATTCATGTAGTTAAACTTAAGATCCTTTACTGTAGGATCATTTAGATATTCAGTAGTTTCAGTTTTCAGTGTAAACCAAAAATAGCAGAAGCGTGTATACCTGTATCTATGGCAGCGGGCCTGTTGTGAGTCGCATGGGAGGTTAGGATGGGAGCCATGGTAGCAGTGATTTGACTTGTAGCTCTAATAAAACCTGATGTAATCGTGGGTAAGAGCACAAACACGTAGCCGGCTCCAGGCTAAAGCAGAGTATTCTATTGTGAATCGTTCAGGGTAATGCATTTCATCGACAGCTAGACTTTTATAGATTGACAGGTTGCTAATTAATGAATCATGTCAATGTAAAAGTTTGGTTACTAATGTGATGGAAGCTGTTTTGAAACATACACTATGAATCATTGTATCAATACTTTTCCAAGTTCCAGTAGACCCAAAACTTTTACTATTTTTTTTTACTTATTTTTGTCAAAAAGTAAAGTACTGTGTTTACTGAGCTTAAAGGACATATGATGGTTTTCTTTTTTTTTTTTTTCTTTTTTAAATTATTACTTGGTTTGGTGGGATTGTACCTGTGGTAAATATTTATCATAAATTTCCATCAGTTGAGTGTTTGTGAAGAAAAGTTGAGAAGAAAAGTACAAAAATGGAGGAAGCAGCAGTGAGTTCTAAAAGAAAATACCTCTATCATTAACATGGGAAATTCCGTTCAAAACACAGAGACAATTTACGCACAAGGAAGGCACTTTCCCGACAGTTAACAAAATAAAGGCATAGTCATTTATTTCTTATAGTCTAATCATATTTATTGTGTAAATTAGACCGGTTTTGGCCTTTATTAATATTATGGTTGCTAGGTAACACAAATTGCAATTACCTCTAAGTATGTCATATCTTCTGCCCATGTCCAACTACTATAAATTTCCCAAAAATTTAAAAACTAGAAAAAACTGAGCAAGATATTGAGAAATGTCTTAAATATATAGATGTTAACTATGTTTTAGTAATGAGGAGTGTAACCATATGCACTTTAATGTTTAAAACATGTTCTTGTTAATAAATTACTTTCTACATATCTGACTATTGCTACAACTAGTATATATTACCACTACTGCTACTGCTACAGATATCGTGTTTACTCAGTGTAATCAGCTCACATTCACATTTACACTATATTTACTTGGGATACTAATAGGCTTAGAATACAAGAAATATTGCTCCTAAGGTCAAAACTATTTTAGAAGTTTGTGTTGTGAATGGAGGAATATATATATATATATACACGCACACAGACACAGACACACACACACACACACACACACACACCCTTGCTGGCGCCAAGCTCTTCTTCTAAAATATCCTTAAAACACTTACTTTAAAAGTCACTATCCCAATCAATTGTTAAATAATGATTACTTTCTCTTTGCCCTGGGCGTTCTGCTGTTCTCCGCTGTAATTTAAGGCGTTGTTTACAGGATGTTAATATCTCCGTATCAAATGTTGCGTGAAGAATTAAAGTCTTATTTCACAGTTGACTGCTTTTTCTGACATTTACACACCTGTAGAGAGATGAATGATGCCTGTTCTTAGCATCAGGGGCATTCCAGTGCTCCTTTAACTAGTACTTAAGCTGTATGGTCTGGTTAAACGGAACATGCTTAAGGACGAACGCATTCACCCTAGCGTGTCGAGAAAATTACAGAGCTGGCTGCATTACGCATAAGGTAATAGGGAGGTGGCATGCACAAACACAGACCACCTCTTACCCACAGAGATGAGGTAAGCCAAGACTTGGCCTATAGGATACAGGGACTATTCATAGAAACGTTCACACAACTGTAGTGTCGCAATGCTTCTACAGGAGGTTTCTGTGGAATAACAAGAATGAAAGGTGTTCAGAATATCCGTGAACTATATTTGCACCAATGCTGTGGCTTGATGCTCTAAGGGCCCATATTACTCTGTTTTCTGATCTATCTTGTACTCCAGGTATAACTCCAAACAAACACAACTCCAGGTATGTTTTTAAGGAGGTAACAGCATTATTACATGGCTAAAAGTTCACAAGACTCAATTTTGCGTAACCTTTAAAATGACAAAGAGAATTGTTGTGCCAAGATCATGATACTGTATTTTTTGTAATTTTCTGATACCAGTGTTTTAGGCAGTTTGTACTATATTACAAGATTCCCTAAAAGTACAAGTAGTTCAATTAAATTTAAATAAAATTCAAGTTTAATTATACAACACATTTAAAACTACTTCAGCTGACCACATAAAAGTCAACAAAAACAGAAAAAAAAAACCCAAAAAACAGAAATGCTGGTAGTTTTTATTTTTTTTATACTGTTTATTTATTTAGCCTACTCATACAGTCTAAAAATCCAGGCTATAACCAAGATATCTCTTTACACTTCCAAATCATACAACGGAATGTTCCTATTGAACTCACATTACAAAGCGACTCAAATGTTCCCAAATTTACTGCCTTTCACTAGTTAACACAGAGATGATTCAATAGTGGTTAAAGCTCTCTGCATCTTGTTACACCGCACTGGGGGCCGTGGTGTGTTGTACATGAGTGGTGTGATCCTGCCCCAGTGAGAAAGAAAGGAATCAAAGCCATGTTGGAATGGTAGCTCCACTGGCCAAACTGGAACCATGTGCTTCTGCGGTGAGCCTTTTGTCATGACTAACTGCGTCAGGAAGTGCTAAAGCAGCTCCGGACAGTAAGAGGGAAGAAAATGCCTTTTAACTCTGCCGACAGTGACTAGACGGGGATGATTTGTAGCAATTTGATGCTCATAAAGCGTTAGCGGCGCAGCTATTGACCTCTGCTTGGCAAGCTAGCAAGACGAGTCTATTTTGTACGCCTTTTCACCCAGTATGAACACTACTGACCTGTTAAAGAAAATGTTTTTATATGTTCAATTTGTAAATTTAAAGGTGCACTGTGTAACTTTTCTGAAGGGGGTCCAGAACCTGTTTGTCTCCATGGAGATGTTAATGGTTTGGTTTAAACGGTCCACAATATAAAATGAATTAAAAAGTATTAATCAGTCTTGCATTTATTCAACTACAGGTTTTATTTATTGCTCAAAAATATCTTAAAAACATCCAGTCTTACTGTGAGTGCGGTCGCCTCTCCACAAATCTAACCTATAATTTGGCTTGCAAGTCTCCATGGAGATTCATACGTTTATGGCCATACTGTGGAACATTCTAGGCACATCTTCATGACAACAAGCAGGTGACGGACTCTCCACCAGACAGGTTACACAGTGCAGCTTTAACATGACTAGATTACTTGAGATTCCACTATGACATTTATTCCTTGCTTCTCTTAAGTTTGTCCACCATGTTTGTTTGATAAGAACTAACCATGTGCTCCTCTGATTGGCTGATTCATTTGTCAATCACACCTACCTGAACTTGGTAAGATCGGGCGCCATATCCAAGAAAAATCTGTAGACATTTGGCTACTCTTATTACCTCTGCTCATAAGGTCAAAACTACATTTTACTAAAAGTTGAGTTAAAGGTGCACTCTGTAACTCCGTCACCTCCTTGTTTCTATGGATATGTCATTGCTCTGCCTGGAATGTCCCACAGTATGACATTAAACAGCTCTACTTTACATTTATTAAATTACAGGTGGTTTTATAACTCAAAAATACCTTGAAAAACAGGCATTTGACCAGAGAAGTTGCACAATGCACTTTTAAGTAAACTTCTTATATTTCTCTATTCTAGAAGTATCATAACCTAAATAAATATAGACTTGGATGATGTTGGAACATGTAGCCTACAAATACATCCACCCAGTGTCTTTGTCTCTTTAGGATTTCAAAACCACCATTTTACTTTTTTGATGCTCACAAAAATGGCAGCGTAGCTATTGACCTCTTCTTAACACACAGAACCGCTCTCACAAAACTCCATTTCGCCTTACATTTCTCCATCTTGACCACCGTTAACCTACATCACAAAGTATCTGCCACTGTTCTGAACCTTCGAGGGCACACTCTTAATGGAACGCCGAAAATCCCACAGCCGTACACGTTGACGGGTCAAAGTTCACGGCAGGATTTCTGGGTAAGGAGGAAGAGCTGAAGCCCGGGAGGGGAGACGCAGTGTTGACATTGGGTTCGGACACTTTGAACAATGTTATCTCAGACAGTGTGGGGTTCGAAGCCAATCAATCATTGTGTTATTGGGCCAGCCCCGGTCATTTTTCACTCCAGACCTTTGATATGAGCCCATGTCAAATGCATCTTGTGCGTGGCCTGTTTTCCTCACCCTGAACTGAACAACGAGCCTGGGAGTTTGTCACACGTGTATTTGCTTCAAAGCATTTATTTTTCCGCATTTGAAGGAAAATAACAAAATGGTATGTGGCTATGGACTTCACAGTGAGGTTATTGACAAGATGACAGAACAACAAATCAGACATTTCATTCTTTGTATTATGTAGCTGTCAAAAGTCTAATTGCTGTGTTCGCTGGTGTGTGAGGCAAAACAGTAACTCATGACAATAATCTCATGCAAACATGTGGTAGACCCTCAACCAGAAAGTTACATAGCGCATCTTTAACTTAAATGTAGATTATTTGTCGTCATGGGAGACACTTGAGAAGCCAAAGAGTAATAATAAAGTCATATTAATATTATAGAGGGGGTATTACACTTATAAGGAGAATTAATTGCTAACATATAACATATTTAAATCACATTTTATTCATTTTGAAATGCAACTATAATATTTTAAAATGTTTAATACTTTCAGTTTTGTTTTGGATGTTTCAGAGCGCTATCACAACACAAGCAGCGTGCGTCTCGCTAATGAAACTACTGCACATCGCATCAGGTTTGTGAAGTTGTAGTGTATTGTTTTGTATCCTGTTTTTGTATATTGTAAGTTGTGTTGTAAGGGAACAACATTCTAACATTGTAGAAATAGTAGACTTGCCTCATATCCCCTTTTTAAGATTGAATGACTGGGACTGTGATCGACGCTGCGTAAAACCTTCTTGCAGTGTGCTTATTTATATACAGCTTTTCCATAGACAGTGGTAAGGTTATGTCAAACGCTACTACCATATTTGCCATCGGTACAACCCAAACAGCCACACGTCTCACCTTATACAAACACATAGCCTGCTCCTCTGTCTCTGCTCCGCCCCAGATCCTGTCAGTTACATAGAAGGGCCATTACCTTTCATTTGTGTCTGTGCGTAACCCTTTGTCACATATGTCTCTCCAGTGTGTTTTTCTAGACGAGCTTTACTATCAATGACTGGCTGTCTGCTCCACTGTCACCGGTGTCAGCTCACTCAGCGCGTGTTATAGGGCTGACTCATAAACCCGCGCTCGGAGTTGACGTTCAGGTTTTCAACAGTGAGGTAGTGGACCTTCATAGTACCATGCAGACAGTAGCAGTGGGTGACAGAGGCGGAGGGGTCTGGTGACGGTGACGGAGGAGTGCGATGGGGGTGTGAAGAAGGGTAGAGTTACAGGAAGGGGACGGAGCTCCAGAGAAGAAATAGAAAGTTGTGTTTGTGGTAGGGGAGGGGCTGCTGGCTGCTCTTAAGGTGTTGCTGTAGCACTGGAAAGGAAGGAAGAGAACGCAAAATTACTCCACAGTCTATAAAGAAAGTTAAGTTGGTTTGCAGTAGTTAGGACAGTTTTAAGTACATTTTGTTAATAATCATGTGAAATCCTCCAAAACAGACAATTTCAGTGATTTTATATCTCTGCTGGTGTGTTTTTTTTTTCTGAGCCTTTAAATACAGATTTATGAAGGTGTACAGAAAGTGATTGGGTATTGGGACACCACTCAGAGTAATTAACTTAATTTATCTTAATATTGCTTCCATATTTAATCTCCATGATAAATTCCTTGTTTACCAATTATACTTTATGCGAGGATAACTGATCAAGTAAGCATTGTTACTTAAATATATCAAATTTTTGTGTTTATTAATAATTTAATGATAATATCATAAAATGTAATAATAATTTTGTGAATTATTGTGGGAAGAAACATTTAACAATTATTGACACATGACCAAACAACAGTGAAATCCTTCATTCACTGACATTCACCTTGTCTAATGGAGCTCAACAGCTCTGTCCACTTCCAGGTCCGCTCCTGTTCCCAAAGTAAATTTTCCATTCATTTTTTACCAAAGACGTTTGGAAAAATTCAAATATGAAGAGTTCAAAGGAAACTTGGAGGCTGACCAGCTACGTGGCAACTAATATCCGTAATGCGGTTGTTCAAGTTCAAAAAGCATGTTTAAAACACAAAATTCACTGAAACGTTTGAAACGTCACAGTTTATAAAGTTTCCGAAACAGATTTTAAATAAATTGATGTGTCACCATGTAGCTGAATAGCTGAGCAAGCTTTCAGAAAATATTTTTTTGGAAAGCCTACGGGAAAAATATATGAGAAATGTACGTCCAGAACCAGGGGGTGGGCTGTCACTGTTGAGTTCCTCTTGTTTATGACCAGTTTAATGAAATCAAGCTTTCTGAATGATGAAAAAATATTGAAAGTAAAGTTAGTGTAACAGAAACATGCAGATAAAAAGCCATTCCATATTTAGGTTTACTTTTTTTAGAGAATATATAAATAATTGAAATGACTTAATTTTGCTTCTAACATTGACCCAATTGTAGTTTTTAATTCTTCTTCTATTACATTGTGACCTAAATACCAGACTATCTTGACATCTCTGCTCGTGACTGACGTGCATATATCATTTCACAAAACTTTGATGTATGATTTACTCAGTTGTTAACAAATTATTTAATCCTACAAATGTACACGGCTATAAGTGAATGCCTCATAACTTGAATGCCTGACCCTACAAACATGTGAACAAGTGAACAGACAAGAGCGGTCTAACCCGTTTCCTGAGTACACACTATACTTGGAGTACACTGCGCATGTAAAACTAGTGTATGGTGAATGTCTGGAGGATTAGCCCCCCCTTCCACCTCAAACCCCCCTGAGAACAGAGCTCTCTCCCACACACTCGCACACCTCCCTGGGCCTGGAATCCATCTGAACCGAGTGAGACTGTCCAGAACCACCCCCTATAGCACATCCTCCTCCCCTGCCCAGCCCCAGCCTACGGGCCCAACATGGCCGACCGCTCAGCTTTACCTCATACTGGGAGAGGAAGCAGGCCACACTGGTGATGATGCAGTGAACATAAAGAGCAACATGTGTTCACCTCGTGTATATGTCATGTGGGATGTGTCTGTAGGGGTGATGTCATGTGTTTGTAGGTTTGAACTTGTGGGTCAAAATATACAGTTTATATTTGACTATTGTTCATTGTTTTATGTTGCACCACATGAACAAAGCAAATGTCAATAAAAGTATTTCAAAGTCTGTATCGTACACATTGTTTTTTTAAAGTGTTGTAACTGCTAGTGTATTTATTTCTTTTTGGATCATTAACAGAATTATAAATATGTTAAAAGGAGGCATAAAGTAGTAGTAGTAGTAGTAGTAAATTCTAGTATAGGAATTAAGCTGGAACATAACAATTCCAGTGCATATTGGGATTGTTTTGCTCCATGCATAGCTTTTTCTAGATTTTTATATTAATAAAGGTTTTTTTTTACAATAAATAAATAATCCATAAGTCTATACAACAATAATAAATTATATATATGAATTATTTATTTTATTTAAATTTCCCTCTTCTCAAAGAGACCCACGCTTGGTCAGAGATGAGTTGGACAAAGGACAAATGAGGTTAGCAAAGGTCTGGCCTGAGCTGAAACGGTATAAGCTTGAGAAATTTCCACAGGGCAATAAAAAGTCTGCCACTTTACTTATTAAGTTTTTAATGTGCGCCATGTGCCGCTGGGACATTCTCATGAACACTGCTCCTTCTCTGTTTGGAATGTGTATATATGTGTTTATTTTAGGTTGCATTGGGAACCAAATAAAAGTCGATCTAAAACAGAAAAGTGCTGTGGGATGAAATATGTACTTAGATGAATAGAACTGGTTTGACTGGCACTTTTAGATCTGAGTAAAACAGAATAATAGACACCTCACCCAGACTCTCTATATTCTCAAAGTTGCTTCTAATCCTAACTCACAAAAGTCAGTACAAAACAACTGTAGGGTTTTACTGTGCCATTCATAGACAGGAAGCGTTCACCAGTCAAACAGGACCCAAATGACTCGCACTATAAAACAACAGGAAAGAAAAATAAACCTGTGCTATAGGTTTTGTAGAAACCCAACCATAGCTGTAAACCACTGCTTTATCCAGTTAATAACACTGGCGTTTGACAAGTTTGCACAGGATTTTGGACACAGGGGTCATCTAGAAGGTCTATATATAACCATCACAGGATTTTAAAAAATATTTTGTAATGTCGCTCAGTATAAGTGATCAAAATTGTACAAGTCCAGAGGAGTTGCAGCTGTGTTTATGGTTGTTTTTTGATTGCCACTGGACGAAGCTGGTGTACCACAAGAAACAAAATAACACAGAATACATTAGTTAGATTTAAAATTTGTAGGCTTACTTCCTGCTTTAGCAAATAAATAAATAAATTTCCCCTTATTGTTAATTTTAAAATGTGGACATAAGGAGGTGGATCACTTACATGTGCGCTGTAGTCATGAAAAAAGTCAGAATGCAACTTTTAAAGGCAGTAGTTGTCTTGTTTCAATTTAGCCCAATGGAGACTGTAAAGTTTTATTGTTCTGTTTTATTTATGACAGGAGGGGGATCACTCATGTGTGAAAAAGCTGCGTGTACGTACTGTAGATCACGTGGTGACATTAACATTAGTCTGCTGACAGGAAATTACCTCGATTTCAGCTTTTAACAACCTTGAACCTTTTTCACTGAGGCTGATACTCTTAAAACGTTTGAATATTATTTGTTATACCTCAACATGCGTATGCAGTAGCCTATTTCTAGACTCACGGTCCCAGCGCACAGGCCTTGACTTGAATCATATTAACGAGACGAGCAGTCACTTATACTCTCTGAAATATGATCTACATCCCAGGCTACAGGAAGATGAAAATACTAACAGTCTGCTTCTAATAGGTCCATCAGGTTCTTATCAACATTATTATTATTATTATTATTATTATTATTATTATTATTATTAGTAGTAGTAGTAGTAGTAGTAGTAGTAGTAGTAGTAGTAGTAGCTATAACAATGATACTGAGACGTCATGACAGATCAAACACGTCCGTAAAAAATTAAGTAAGAGGAAATGATCACGAGCAGTCAATAGCCATAAAAGCTGATTTTCACATTTTAATTTGCGCCTCAGGTCTGGAAAAGTAGCTCCATGGGTGACGTTTTTTTTTTTTTTTTTTTTTTTTTTTTTTTTTTTGTAACAAATAAAAATCCACATCACTTTTAATCAATCATTGTACTGGACATGCGCATGCAAAAAACCGACACTGTAGCAACAAATTCTGGCAAGATAACGCACTAAATGATACATGAGAAATACTGAAAAGGTCTAAAAAAAATAAATAAAATAAATAATAATAAATAAACTGTAACCTACGCATACGCTTTGAATTAGAATTGATCCGCAAGGAGGCGCTGTGTGTCCATCACTGCGCTTGCATTCGGAGCTCAAATTGTAGACAGTAAAGCTGCGAGGAATGAAATGAAGAATAACATTCACGGTGCATGCGTCATATACAGTCTGTAGGTTTTTCAGCAGGTAGTATGAAATAAAAATTACTTAACATACATCGGAGCTTTGAGTTGTTGTGCCTCTTGTAGCTCTGACAAAGCGCAGTTAATTTCAGGAGGTGACTGCAAATTCCACCGTCAAATGTAGGCTGTATGGTTTTATTCACGTACAGTGATAAATGAGTATGCTTTATTTTAATCATGAACGTGTGTGTAAATGACAGTCAAGGTGGACATGTTTTGCATAGCAGCTGCTCCGAGATAACCCCTCCTCCCCGGCCGTGCGCTCTCTCTCTCCTTTCCTCGCTTCTCGTTGCGCCGCCGTGTGCTTCATTCCAACGCACCGCGCCGAGCGAAGCGGACGGCTCTCAACAGCAGCAACAGAAGACATACACTAAGGACTCATTCGCTCAGGGAATTACACCTATCCACACTTGAAGCTACATACTATCTGAACCACGCTTGGCTCGAGTGTTGCTTCACTGGAATAACTTGCTCTACGGACTACAACATGGTCAGCCTTGTCCATACGCGACCGTCACTGCGTGCGCTCTGACCACAAACTCTGAAGGATCGTTCTCACGGAGGCACGAGTGGGAATATTCTCCTGGATGGTTACCACAACCTGGACTACGGCTGCGTGAACGGGACTGGGGGCCCTCCATACGCCCCATAGAGTGTGCGCTTTTAAAGTGACACATTGGAGCGCAGTGAAAAGGCAGAGAGGCAGCTTCTTTTCACGCTGTCGGGTTTTATTTTCACCTGGGACACTCAGAGCGAGGTGAATGGGGCTGGAGCTGGGGGACTGACACAGCGGTGGGACACACCAGCGGGACTCGGGCAGCTCTTGTGCGCTGTTTGGGGAGACGGATCAGCCTGAGGATTGTATTCCCTACTCTTATGTGCTGGCTCTATTTACATGTCCGAGCGGCTCGCTTTATGACAATGGATTACTTTCTGCTTTTATGCAGCTTCCTGCTGCCCGCGGTGTCCGCTGTAGAAGGTAAGATAATATTTGACAGTATTTCTATGCAACATTTAAAAGCACAGTATCCTACACAGAGGCGAGTGCTTCATGGAGGGTGAGGCGCAAAATTCGCACTGTCGTACAAAACAGTTTAATTAACAGTTAAATAGTTCACTTACGCCTCTATACGGCATTATTGTGTGTGTGTTTTTTAAGTATCTACTAGTATACGAGGTACTTCTGGTTTTAAGAGAGTTTCTCAACGATACGCTCGCTGTCAGTCTCAATACACGAAGTGTAGCCTTCAGTGTGCGCGTTAACAGAACTCATACATTTCAATGGTAGGTACTTGTGGATTGCCTTTCTTTCGGACACATGGGAGAAAATTAGTGGAAGTCAGTGCCGAACTCATCGGGGAGTCCCGACCCCAGAGCCCCTATAGCAGCCCGGCCTCGTGTACTTTAGTCTCACGCGACTTCGTGGCCTTTGGTCATGTTCTACTGACAGTTGAACAAGTCACATAAACATTAGTATTTTGTAAAAGACGACAGATCGCTTTTGCAAAGTGTAAACTAAAAATATGCATTTTAAACAGTGAGGTGATACAGATTGTTGCTACGGATTTACGTAAAATCTACTTTTACGCACAAGTGGCTGAGCCTGCAGTGCTTTTGAAGCCGTCAGATTCTAACATGTAGGCCTACTGTAGGACGAATATTTCATCTCCAACATCAAATTTGTCTTAAATATCTCTAATTTCTCTAATTCTTTAGTGGTGAGTGAATAGATCTTAAATTGTATCTACTGTCGAGTGGAGTCTAACGTGGTGATGCCAAATGAAAACTGGGACAATGTGCCTTTGGCCCAGAATTGTTTCATCGTGCCTTTTCCCGGAGCGAGTTGTGCATATTGTCGTTTGGAATCTCTGTTTCTCATAGATAAAGTCATTTTGAAGCTTGGAAACTTTCAAGTGAGATAATGTAATGTAACACAGTGGGTCAGGTCGAACTTTTCACTTAGGCTTTTGGGATATTATTAAAAACAGGCGGGACTGTTGTCATTTATTATTTTTATTTTCTTCTTAACAAGAATCTGTGTAGCATGCAGCTTTCAGTGGGTTGACTTGACATGAGACGGCAAGTTTGTAGTTTTGCGCCTTTCCATAGGGAGACAGGGAGCTATCGTGGCTTCGTGGGGTCCTGAATCAACATTTTGGTTTTAACTGTTTTTCAGTCGAACCGCACTGTCGCTTCCCCTGTCCGCTCTGGGGTGTCAAAACATACACTCACGGTGGAAGTTAAAATAATCTTGCCCTTATCTAATCAAACGGCTTGTTTTGTTCTTATCTTCAGATAACAAGGTGAACTATTAAAACTTGACCAGTATCCTTTTTAGATGACCCCAGAACCACATAAAACATACTACACAGTTACATAACAGGTTGTGTCAAATTAGAAAATACATATTTTACTGGCCAGCTGTGTGTTAAATTCTCGACTTTTTCCATCAGGTTTTGGTTTCTAGAAAATCAGTTTCCTTCACATTACCCCTAAAGGTCAGCGCACCCCAGCCGGGAAACAGCCACTAGACCTGGCCAAATGGAGGGTCCCTGTGCGTAAATGTGATGTGTAGAGACAGGCCCAGTGAAGAGGCAATAGCCCGTGTTGCGTGTGACGTGTGCGCTCTGTCCTGTGGTGTTCGTCTGCCCCAAAAATGTATCCAAGTTTTCAGCAGTCTGAAAAGGTTGTATGGAGTTTTGGTTCGTTTGCTGAAGGTTTGATACTTTTGTATGTTCGCTTGATTTTTTTCCCCCAAAGAACATAGTAAGTAGTCATGTGTAATATCCTTGGTCTGCCCGTACATCCCTCCACCCGGGTGAGACTGGCCCAAGAGAACCGGTAAAGTTTTTTGTTTAATTGTTTAGTTTTCTTTCTTTCTTTCTTTATGTCTTTTTTTTTTTTTAACACATTAATTGTGTTTTACAAACTTCTATTAGGCTATACCACGTGACGGCGTATGCCTTTATCTTATATTTTATTTATAAGAGCACCATTACGCACGGATTCCTCGCAAGTCTTGTACCGTGTATTTATCAGCTGTTTTATGCTTTCGTCAGGTATAAACAACATATTAAATTACTTGTATGTCATACTTTTTACCTGCGTAGTGTATAGTAAATTATAAAAAAATACAATTTTCTTTCAGTTATGCCCAATTTTACCAACATTAATCTACAGAAACACATAGGGTGAATAAATTCCTTAAGTTCGGATACAGAGCCACTGAACTTCATCTTGTCTCAGTGGTTCAAGTCAAACTGAGCCGATGACAGTGGCGCGTAACAGGGCCACTTTGTCTGACGCAAAGATAAAAACTACCAATTATTTATTACGATAAACATAGAGGCCATTATACTGTGACACTATTTAGCATAAAAGATTGAGATATTATAGATTTGCATAATTAAGTATCAGGACCGCTTTAAAGTTTAGACTTTATTCACTATGCCCTCCAACGAATAGCTTTTGTGCCTATAGGCAAAGCTGTGCTCTTTCTCCTTTCTATATGTGGAGAGATTGTGGAATAACTGGCATATTTATGTTTTTATGTGAGCGAGATCACACCTCCATAGGAGTTTTCTTGTGCCTCGCGTTTTGCAGTTGGCAACTTGCTCATTAAACCAAACTACACCTTGTATCAAGCTGTAATACAAGATGATGATATAGCCTCCTGCCTACTATATATCCGTCTGATCGTGTGTGTTGTTTGGTACGGTAAAGCAATCCTGTAAACACACACACAATGTTAAATAATCGTATCCAGGAATAAGATGGCTATTTAGTGTAATTGTCAGACCTATGAACCAACATGAAGCCAGTAAAATGACAACCCTGAAGCCCGTACACTGTTGTAGTAGTTTCAGTCTGACTGAATTCCTATTACTCGTCGCCGGGCCATGTGTCCGTTTGGTCGGGGCAGCAGGCCTTCATGTGCCAGGCGTTATTTATGAGCGCAGCAGCAGCAGCTTGTGTGGCCCGAGCCCCTCTCAGTCGCTCACAATGCCGCCCTCACATAACCGTGTGTAAAGTTAACTCCAGGAGCTCCTCTGCATAAATTCGCAGGCAAATCACTGGGCAAATGTACTTAAGGTCACAATTGCGGTGACAAAAGACGCCATTAGCGATCCTATGGTGGCAATTACACTCAGCACTGAGAGGGGGAAACTGCGCTAAAGAGACGCGCAATTTGCAATAGAAAAGCAAAGTCATGGTACAAATGGAACTCGCTGAGGTCGTCAAAAACACGCTGGTGTATTCAGACTAATTAGTTTGTGTTTTGAAACCATTTCAGTTGTTTTGTTTTAATCAATAAAAACCTGAACAGGGTTATTTGCTATTGACGCTTCTTAAATAATATTTTTTTTATTGTGTGGCTAATTGTGGATATAAATCTCAAAAGTGTAACAAAAAGTAATAATAATAAGTAAGTTATAATACCTGCAATATATATTTAAGTCCAGCTGACGTGTAATTTTATGAGCCAAAATATTACAAACTGAGTAATTTATTTATTTATTTAATTTAGAATAACCATATATGGCACTCATGGCAACTTAATACTTCACTTACAAAAAAGTAATTAATGCTAATAATTAATATAATATAAAAAGTAATATATGCACAATCAAAACTAATTATGTCTTACTGTATCTTTTAACATAAGATCAAATATATTCTTTCTCAGTACTATTTTGCAGTGGTGGCAGATGGTTGACCTAAAATGTAGGCCACAGTCACTGGCCCTATAGACAGCCATTTTGAACAGATGCACAGTAACTTCTTATAGGCTGAGGACACGGGGCAGCAGATGACGACATGTTGAGTGCCTGGTGAGATGAAATGTGGAGAAAGCAGCGTTGTGGCCTTAACTCTGAAATATAAAGGCAGACCCAGAACAGAACAGGGCGCAGTGACTGACTTAACAGACATGCCTGCAGAACGCCTCTTCGGCACCTACGCTTGGTTTATGGCCCAAACGGTGGCACAGAAATATTCACTGAGCTGGAATTTCACATGACGGCAAGCAGGGGCCATGTTCCACCAGACCAGTGCGCACAGAAGTAAGCGGTAGTTAAGATCCATGAATAGTTAAGATTCATACAGTAATTTAGAAATCCAGGTTGAAGTACTATCAAAAAATGTCATCCTTCATATGCAATGAATATGAATATTAATTCAAATGATGAAATTATACAATCATATAACGCACGCACAAACGCACGCAAAACTAACTGCAGTCTTTATCACTATCCTTGAAATTTTGAATGAACGAAAAGTGAACTGAACTGAGCTAAAAGTGACAAATATTTCACTAAAAGGAAATAGAATTATATCAGTTACTGTAGTTTACTAAAATACTATAGATTCGCATTGAGCTAACGTTATAATTCATTTTCAAAAATCTGCAAGCGCATTGACTGAAAATGTGTGTGCCTTTATATCATATGTGAATACAGTGCACTGGCCCAAAGTCCAAAAACTGAATGGAGAGGGCTTTTGAATAACAGCAGCAACCTAAGACATATTTAAGAATCAAATCACAAACTACAAATTCCTTCCCATATGTTTTATTTACTTTTATGAAAATCCAGGCGAGTGTTACTATCAGAATAAGGTCGGTTATTTGGAGGAGTCCCTTATCCGCGTGTTCAGTGTGCGTGCGTGGCATGTTTTCCGTACACATGGGCCGGTGCATGTGAGCAGGTCAGCTTGGCGTCTGACACAGGGACACAGGGGTCTTGTGAGATGGCAACTCTGGGTCTCATAGTGGAGTGGAGGAACAGGGGAGAAGGAGAAGGAGAGAGAGAGGGAGGGAGAGATCCGATGTGTCTTGGCCTGCCCCCTGCTGCACACATGCTGCTGCTGTGTGAACCCAGCCAGCCAGAAAGAGCAAGCGAGAGTGGGGGGATAGGTCTCCAGTACAGTGGGGACATGGGGGATATCTGGTCTAGATCTTTTCCCCATTAAGAGTACAATATATATTTATTTATTTCACAGCATTCGATCTATAGGAGTTAAACTAGACTAACTTAGGTAAACATTACAACTTACAATGCTACTTTTTTTGACTGGTTAAGTGAGCCATATTTATTAATAGTCCCCATATATTCTAAATGAAATCTAAAATGAATGTAGTATTGTAAAATGAATCTACTGAGCACGGCTAATTATTTTTTAAATGCATTTTAACATGTCCTTGCGTAGTTTCACTGACTCCCAAGGCCAGCCATTTCCGTTTCTTAACAATAGTTTTTCTAACACAATAAAACTCCAGGGATCAAACTATTCCTGCAGCAAATAAAAATAACCAATTTGGGCATGCGTTTATTTAAAGAGTCAAACTGTTTGACTCTCCATGGCTCATTGAAATTAGTAAACACCTAAACAGCTTCACCGAAATACTGCCAGCCATGGTTAGAATTGACAACTTTTAATACCAGCAGTGAAATCTTGGAAATTTAATAGGTCTGCAATGATCATATACCTCTCTTGAGCACAAACGTTTTTGACCTGTGGAATTTGTAAGGGATGAGATCAATTTGGACCTTCTACCTCATCTTTATAAGTTACAGATTGTTATAACATGCCTTGAGCTGATAGGGCTAACAGAGCGCTTTGATAATTTTTTGTCTTCATGGAACTAGCCAGTTATAAGTGCCTTGTGATTGTTTGATGGTGTAAAACCGAGTGCCTGGAGGGGAGAGAACAGTGGTATCACCTGGTTTGGAGCACTTAGTGGGTCTTGTTAAAGAAGAACATACAGGGGGCCCAAAGGGGGAAGGAGGTTTTTGTACAGAGTTTGACCAAATTGATAGACTGCATTACCTTATGGTTCACAATATCCAAATAATGACTTTTAGATTATGCATTTTCAGAGGTTAGTGCCGTAATTGCCATTTTTTCATTACAAGATATATGAAAAATGTCTTGATACAAACATAAAACCCACTTTATCCTGAGTGGTCAAAAATCCAGTGCTGTATGTAACACTTTGCGTGGATGAGATCGTTTAAATACAGTTTTGCTGTATATTCCTGAAATTTTGCATCTATAACGTGGATTCATTCCGCCATTTTTCTCTTGACTATACCAAATCGGCGCCAAACCTAAACATAGTATATATTTTCTAAAGTTTTAAAATACTTTTCTGTGTTTCTTTGTTGCTTTGAACCAGTTAGCACAGTGAATCCATCATAGCATTTTCAGTGGCAGCCGTTCCAATCACACATGACCTTTTGTCCTGATATTTACACATTCCCCATGGTTGGATGCGACAGCCTCCGGGAGATACCACCAGCTGTGTGGGTGCTCTTGTTTAAAAGTCTGAGCTAAAATGACATTGTCGTGACTTTAATGTCTAATTGAGTGCAATATTTAGAGGATAATAATACGCCATCAGGAAGGAAGCCAGCCAATGAGAAGACCAAATGTGAAGGTGTGGACTGGTATTTATGACCCATGAGACACCTGTGCCTCTGGAAACTTTGGAGAGGTGTGAAGAAGAGCATGTGTGACTGTTTTCACGAGAGGTTACGACCATGCATTGAAAATATTTGTGAATGGGAGGTGCTACATAGAATGCCTGGAGTTTTTGTGTGCGTGTGTGTGTGTGTGTGTGTGTGTGTGTAGTAGGCTGTGCCATAACTTAAAGGTCCTATTTTCTGATCTGATCTATGTTCTGTTCTATTTTTGATGAGTTGTGTTTTGTTTCATTTACACATGTTTAACACACAAATTCTGCATATTTAGGCTTAGTTCTCTCTAACAGAAAACACTCTGTTCCACCTGGTAATGTCATTTGGTAATACAGGAAGTGCTCCACTGTGTTTTTAAACTCCATTCACCTTCACTAGAATCATTTGGATCATTTCATCCCTGGAGTTGCCAAGACCTACTAAACAAAAGCTAAAAGGTAGCTGTTAAATTGAAAACTAACGCTTCATGACATCACAAGGTGGAACAGGGCATTTGTAGACAGACTAATAATAAAAGGTTACTCAAACATGTGTGAATGAAACAAAACTCAACTCCGGGTATGTTTTTGATGAGGTAAGTAAATTTTGCGTAATATAGGATCTTTAAATTCCAGCCACTAGTGTCAATATTCTCAGTAAGTATATGAATTGTAGAATTAATCACAAAAATACAGAATTGTCACCTGACACTCTTATTTGAAAGATACAAGTCATATTGTTTTCAACCTTTTTAGACATCCGCCGCTATAGCATATAAAACGATAACCCATTAAAAAATTCAAGTCTTTGTTTAAAATCAGTTACTGTTGAAAAATCCTGGCCAATAGTTTCAGTTCTGCTGTACCATTTTCCAATTTGAGCCTGACAAACTATCTTCCATTAAGTTTGTGCACAAGATAATGCACCAATTATTGCATGGTTTGAGAGATGTTCCCAATCCAAATTACCATCCTTATCTATAGCCAAGATTTATTATATATTGCCTCAGATTTCCTCGATAGCCAAATCCTTAAATTGCTCCACTCTATGAAGCATGCTAAAAGCTCTTATCCTACATCTGCGCGAGCAAGATGGTAATTGTTAGCCGTGATTTAACAGGGGCTTGACAAAAAAGACTATGAAAGACTAATTGCACCTAGTCAGATGAAAAGTGTTGGACAATATATGCAGCTGACCCCCTCCCTCTGTGCCCAGTCAGCCTATAAACAGCCCCCGCTTCCCCTGTAACGCCCTATGGAAATTCCAGTTTGACCTTTCAACTCTTCTCCCACACACACATGCTAGATGCTATGGCACACACACGCATATTACCTCTTTCCCATACAAAATAGCCACTCTTTAAGTTCTAACGCTGCTCTGCTAATGAATCAATCAGGCTGGTTCCATTCAGTTGGCTGCTGTCAGGGCCAATCGATCAGACTGTGTCCCGGCAGAGCAGCAGGGGGCTTACAGGGAAGAGAGAAGGGTCCTGAAACAGCCAGTTCAAAGACATTTCTTATCTAGTTTGGTCTGAAAGAAATATCGCGTGCAACAGTGTGTGTGTGTGCGGACTGAAATGAAAGAGTAAAAGAAGGGATTAAAAAATAGATCAAGAAGGAAAGATGTCTTCTCTCAGAGTCATGCACATGGGACCTGACCTTGATTTGACCCTTTTAGGATGAATGGGAAGTTTGGTGCTGAGATAAATCTGATGGGTGGAATTCAGCCAAGCGGAAACTAGGAAATGCACATCTTTGCATGATGTATCAACCGACTCCACAGTTTCGCCCTCGACATTTTGGCTCTAGGTGAGCTGTGTACTTTATGCGTCCAAATCTCGCTACGCACCTTTCCAATACCTACTGTGTCAAAGTCAAAGAAGGTATCAGTTTTTCAATGTTGTAAACTTGGATGATATTTTGGGCTACTGAGTAAGAAATACAAATTCTGTATATTTTGGTTGACAAGTTTTGAAATGAAGCATATACAGTCGCAAGGCTGAGTTAATTACAAATGGCAGAGACTTTATTGACGTTTGAACTTCTAAAGTGTCAAGTTTAAGAGTTTAGTGGGTGCATGGATTCATAACAATATTGGTAGGATTTCTGGGTTGGCAGGCAGTTGAACTTTCATACTAAACCACTATTTAAAATAATAGGTTAGCAAAGAAAGAAACCATTTATATGCTGTTTACTCTGTCTTCTTCCCCGCCCCAGGAGTCTCCTTGGCCTTGTCTGTTTCACCTATAATCTTTCCAGTCACATCTTCTAACTGCTGCCATATCCTCTTTCATCATATAGTGTATTTCGTTTAGCATTCTGCACTCCAGCTCCCTCTCCTGTAACCCCAGTTTCGTGCGATTACACAAATTGAAGTATTCTTATCCTGTCCTTGTTATCGTGAGCCCTTTTGATAGGAAAACCTCAACAGCCACAATAAAAAAGCCAGGAGACAGATGCTATTTACCACTGAGGGCCTTTGTTGTTGCCTAGTGCTTGATAAGGCCTTGACTGTCACAATGACTCTCCGGAGTGTAATGTTTCTCACAGAAGCATGCCAGGAAAACAGAGCATAATTTCCTCTGATTAAGATGTCTTTCCATGTTAAACACCAGCCAATGTGGATTCTGGGTAAAAAAAAAGGGAAGAAAAATAAAAATCGGTAGAGGTGATATTTAGGGCTGTAGTCCTTTAGTGGTTGGTTTAGACGCATTATCGGTCAATGGAGTCTTTGATGACCAAATTATTAGTCAAGTCATTATTTTAGAAGGACTTATATGGTCCAGTTTAGCTGAAGGGAGAATAATTTGAGTGAGTAAGCAGGAGTTTGGGGAGTCACTGAACAGTTAAATCTGCCTTTTCACATATGAAGATGCTGTTTACATATACTACACATATACATTGTAGTTTTTGTGTGAGATTAAGATCATTTTGGGAGCTTGCGGAATCACGCCCCTGTCTTGAGTCAATCAAGAATTTCATTAGGTGGCTACAGCTGCAGTGTTCTTTGTCAAAAATATACAGGTTTTTTTTGTTTTTTTTGTTTTTAAGAGATCAAAGCCGACTAGGAGTCTGCAACCTTATCTCCTGCCTTGGATAACAGTGGGATCCTAAGTGAGAGAAACTTGAGGTGTCGAGGTTTAAAATATCTGAGACACACCACCTCAGAGTGTGAAAACAATTGGCAGATACACAAAAGTGTGAGCACAGAACACACAGTGGTATCAGGTAACCTCGGGCCAGATGGGAGTGCATGCAGTCGTAACATAAAGGGGCTGTGTGGTGGCTCAATGTTTATAGAGCTAATGTCAGGAAGGGGAAGCTAGAGCCATGCCTCCTGTGCCACATTTGGCCTCTGTAAATCTCCAGGGATACCCAAACTAAAAGGACCAGTGATGATTGGAGAATCAATTTGGCCGGCCATCAATCAATGCCGCCGAGATGGACAGGGTTGCTCCGGAGAGCCCATCCCTTGGATTCGGACTGGGCTCAAGTCTCTGGAGATTCACGCCCTTTTTTCACGCTTTGTTAATTAAGCGGCCAAGCTGCCCCTCGCACTTACTTATTTATGAATCTTGGCTTTAACCGATACCAGACCCCACTTGGTCCTCCCTAATTAGTCCCTCACAAATGGCCTTGCTTTGGGATAATCCATACAAATTCAACCACGTTCACCAACTTGTGTTCGGACCAGTAACGCCCAGTTGACCTTGGCGTTATACAAGCTGCATCGTATGGTGTTGGCTTTCTGTAGTGCTGGATAAAGTGGCCCGCTTGGGATAATGAGACAACACTTAAAAAAAATCAATTTCCATCTGGGGCTGTCTAAGTAATTCCTCCTGTTCATTACGACTAAAATAGAGCAGCATGGATGTTTTGGGTCTCAACACTTATTAGTAATGAATGAGACCCTGACAGAGGTTTTTCTGCTTGGATTTAGCTGCTTGGCAACACTCACTCGGAGTATCCTATTTTATGTTTTTACTACCGTTAGGGCTGGGTGATGAATTGAATTTTAATAGAGCTCGAGATTCATTCATTTCTAATCTTTTGAATCAAGAGGACTACAGCCAATTCTCTGTCAGTAAAAGCATGAGGTTTGGAGCAGAGTTCAACTTTGGAGTAGAAATTTAGCTATTGTGTCAAACCGCAATGATTCAAAGTCTGTATTGTTTAAAGGCGCACTATGTAACTTTTTGGTTGGGGGTCCTTCACCTCCTTGTTTCTATGGCTATGTCATTGCTCTGCCTGGAATGCTCCACAGTATGACATTGAACAGCTTTATCTTACATTTATTAAAGTACAGGTGGTTTTATAGCTCAAAAATACCTTAAAAAAGCCAAGCATTCTGACTGTGAGCAGGGTTGGCTCTCCACAGATCTGACCTGTAACTTGGTCTGGTTTGGTCTCCATGATGATAGAAACGTTTAATACCATACAGTGAAACATTCCAGACAAGGCAATAACATCTTTGCAGAGAAAAACATCTGACAAATTGGAATCAGATTATCCTGACTCTTAAAGGTGCATTGTGTAACTTCTCTGGCAGAGGGCAGAATGCTTTTCTCCATGGAGGTGTTATTGCTTTATTCGAAATGTTTCACAGTATGTTATTAAACCTTCATATGGAGATTACAAGTCAGATCTGTGGAGAGGCAACCCCGCTCACAGTCAGAATCCCTGTTTTTCTAGGTATTTTTGAGCTACAAAACCACCTGTAATTGAATAAATGTAAAGTAGAGCTGTTTAATGTCATACTATGTTACATTGTACACCTTTAATTTGTTTTACTATATGCTTACCAGTTTGCCCATTTACTGTTAAAGTCACCGCTCAGGGTCACTCAGCCCATCCCCACGGCCTTGTACTGTGTGGTTTGAACGCCATAAACACAGACTCAGATTTACTGTGTCGAAGCCCTGGGGGATTCATTTGTATTCTACCCACTTGGGCTGTTCCAGGGTCAGGGCTGATGACTAACCAGGTCAGAATTAACCCTGTCTGCGGCATTGCTGACCCCACCTGCTTGCCCGGACCACCTGCATGCCTTCCATGGGTCAAGGTTGATTTTTACGGGATATATTTCAACACTGAGAATAAATGGGAAGTGCTGGTATTTTTGGATGTTCCAGTTGAAAAGTTGTTTTGCTTCCAGACTTCCTTGCCAGTGGTCTGAGCAGATCCTTTGCTAATGGTTGAGTTTAGGCATAAACACTGGGAATGTTATTTTTTAACTATGTTGGCTGCAAGCTATGTTACAGGAGAACAAAGTACGCCAGGTGGTTGGTGAAAGTTTGAGTCAGTCATAAAAAGTTTAAACATTGTTTTTTACAAACTGAAATCTCTAACAAGTTCCTCAAAATCATTCACTCTATTTTTAGCTTGCTATTATGAATTCTAATTTACATTGGAAGTTAAATCAGCAGCGGCTAATCTATAGACCTACTATTGACTTTCTAGCGTCTGACCTTTTTAACCATTGACCCCTAAAAAGCTCTGGACAAACAAATCCATGCACTTTCGATTTACTTTCAATCATCATTTTTTACCTTCACAACCTGAAATGCCCCCATGATTGTAACGGTCTTTCATTTTGTTTTTAATGTGGTCAGCAATACATCACACGCATAATTTGCTAACCTTTAGCTAAGCTTAATGAAAACCATTACGCTATTTTCTGATCTATGTTATAATGTTTCCTCATCAAAAACACACCTGGAGTTGTGTTTTGTTTCATTCACACATGAAAACCCTGCAAATTTAGGCTGATTTCTTCTGTCAGACGGAAAAAGGCTGATACAGGAAGTGCTCCACTGTATTTTGAAATTCTATACACCTTCATTAGATTCATCTGGATAATTTCAACCCTGGAATTGCCAATCTGTACTGAACTAGACGTAAAAGGTCAACTTGAAAACTACTGCTTCATGACATCACAAGGTAGAACAGAGCATTTTGGAGAAGTAGACTAATAGACCAGGATTACTTAAATGTGTGAATGAAACAAAACACAACTCCAGGTATGTTTCTGAGGAAGTAACAACATCACAAGCGTCAATTTCGCTCACAAGCGTCAATTTCGTGTAATATAGGACCTTTAAATTTTGAGGACCAGGCGTTGAAGTTCTCATAGTCTGACCCCAAGGTGTGAAATCCGGGAGCCCACCTACAAACACATGTAAACACCACTGGGGTTTGCTAGTGCTAATTTGTCACCTCTCCTTCCTCTACTCCTGTTGGCTGTCTACATCTCCATTTGGTGTCCTTTGTCTCAGCACAGGATCAAAACTACTTACATCTAATTCACAATCTCATAAGGAGCAAATGGACGTGCAGATGAACCAGACCTGCACACCTTGTCAGGACATAAATCAATAGGTCCCCAGCAGTGTTGTGGCCAGAGCTCGTGTCTGTGTGTGTGTGTGTGTGTGTGTGTGTGTGTGTGTGCGGGTAGTTGTGGTGAGGCAGGGGGTCAATGGTGATACCCTGCTCCCTCTAACTGCCAGCATTAGTTACACATCAATGAAAAGAGTGAATAAAACATTAACCAGAGTTGGCCCTTAGTCCTCCCACATGTCCTGCAAGAATGACATGGGCACAATAGAGTAGCAGAGCACTAGATATCAACAATTAAGTTATGTTTCAGTCCATTTGGGTTGGTGGATTGTACCCTTGTTGGCAGACGTGTCATGTGTCAATGAACCTTGCAGGCTAGATGCAAATTATTGGTCTCTCTGCTGCTAGTCAGTGTGTTATGCTTTTAGCTATTTTTAGTTTGGATTTGGTAAATAATAACACAAAAATAAAACTCAGTGTAGTTTTTGTATTGAGTGTTGCAAAATGGGTGGTTTTTTTATTTATTTATTTTTGTTTGTGTCGTATATATTCTTAAAACTGAAACAAATAAATTCATAATAAAACACAAAACTAAAACTTTACCCTATTGAAATACAGTTTTTGTTATGTCACCTTCATTCCTTCTCCCTCTCTCTATTCTTTTTTTTTTTTTTTACATTGATCCAAAGCAAATAATTTAGACTTATAATAATCTATTTAAATTGTATATGCTAATTTACCATAAAAATATTTAAATGGAAAATGTGACGTAATATATTCAACAATTCATTGTTTTTCTACTACTACTGTTACCACTACCACTATTACCACTAATACTTTTACTTTACACTACTATATTTAAATGAAAAAAAAAAAAAAAAAAAAAAGTAACAATATATTCAACAAAGATTTTTTTTGTGCATATTACAAAAATAGTTCTACAAAATGCATTTGATTCTCTATTTTCTTTTCGCTAAATTGTGAGATTTTTTGACGAGGCATTCGCCAAGTCTTGATACAGTCCAAGTATTCTCTGCATGTAAACATACTGATTAGGGTTAGTGAGACATTCTACTTAGGGGAATAAACCCAGTCTAAGCCTCTCTGTGGGTTAGATATAAAGATAAAAGTCCACATGTGTATACTGTTGCGTAGTGCGAGTGTGTGTGCGTTCATAATGGTGCATTTGTGTGTTGGCCATGAGCTGCTAACCGCTACATGATTTATTCCTTCTGTCTGTGCTGTTGCTGTCTGGGGCCCTGACTGTGTTATGCCAATGCGCAGAGGTCTTTATGTAATTGAAGTGGGCCAGTGAAACCCCCCCGCCATATGGACCTTAGCAGCTTTGGGCGTCTGTCTGTCCATCCGTCAGTTTCTCTTAATTGCCAAAAGCGGGGATAGTGTGCGGTGACGATCAGGTCTGTTCTCCATAGGTTAAGGACATTAATATTTAATAGGACGGGGACAAGCCCGATCCCTGGCCTAGAGAATTGACCAGATAATACGAAGCTGAGGAGAGGTAATGGATTTACAGTGCCATCTCAAATATAACACTCTGCCTACACTGTTGGGGCACTGAAGCACTGGCTCTTTTAGCCTTGGCATAATGCAATACAACCACTATAAGTGCTACTATTTCCCACTACTATCACTATTACTATTACACCTACTACTACTACTACTACTATTACTCCTACTACACCTACTACTACTACTACTACTACTACTACTACTACTATTACTACTACTGTTTCTAGTTCTGCACAGTTAAAATCAAGGCTGATCTTGTAAATGTAGCTGCTCCATACCCCTGCTGGCACTGACAATGTCACTTTTTATGGATGGCTCTGCTGTGTTCTGTGGTGGAGCCTGCTGCTGCTTCATTACTGTTGCTTTCAGCCGCTAAAGAGCGAAGTCCATTTACACAGAGGAGGTCTAACAAGTCAAGTTATTACCGCAGTCAAGTGTGAGATTAATTAACTTGGTGCCGATTAGGAATGCAGGTCCAGGGAGAAGGGGTATGCTAGAGCACGACAAATTTGGTATAATAATGATTTGGTAAAAGTAACCAGAGACACCTGAATATATCTCCTAAGACTATCTACTGAATACTGAACAGAAGACTATTTTCTCTCTAAAAATCTTCTTAGAATACTGCAGTCTCATTCTTCTCTCCAGACCCTACTGCTTCTGTTGGTGTCACTGGTTCTATCGTCAGCCAATCAGAAATATTGTACATCCAAAAAAACAAAACAAAACAAAACCACAAACCATCTTATTGACGAAAACCTAGAAAAATGACCTAGGCATTATGCTAGGAGGCTAACAGCAATATTGACCCTCTATTTTTAAAAGCTATGTTATATATATATTCCTCATTACAAACATATATGGAGTTGTGTCTAGTTTCATTCTCATATGTTTAATTTCTCAAACTGAAAATGCTCTGCTCCACCTGCTGATGTGGTAATACAGGAAGTGCTCCGTTGTGTGTTTAAACTCCATAGCATACAGCATAACTACAGCTTCATGACATCACAAGGTGGAACAGAACATTTTGATAATTGGAGACGTTTTACACAACACAACCCCAGGTATGTTTTTGAGGAGGTAACAGCATTATAACGTGGCTTAAAGCTCACAAGAGTCGATTCTGCGCAATATTGGACCTTTAATCGTTTTACATTGTGAAAATCTTATCCAAATTGCTGTTAGATCAACATTATAAAGCAGTGTTTGTAATAGAGTACCAAACAAATGCCAAGATAATTTCTAAGCAACAAAAAAAAAAACAAAAAAAAAACATTAGCATCCAGAGAGGGAATACATTTGACAGGAACAGGAGCGCCCACTATACAATTTATATGTCATTGTGTCACCACGTAATTCCGGTAAATAAAAGCCCAACAACAAAGGCGGTTAATCAGACCATCTCACTGTGATATAATGACAGCTGGTATGCAAGGCAATCTGTCTCTATCTATTTATTCTTAGCATCTGGAGATTCTCATGTTCCGATTTTAATTGTTTTCCAAAATGCGCCACTCCTCGCTGCTGTCCGTGTCACCTTACAAAGACGGACATTTTTTGGTGTATGCGATCCCTGTGTGATTTGCGTGGCGGTTAACGAACGAAAGGGGCGTGTCCAGTAAAAAAAACTGATCTGGTTACATTCCTGACTACAAGATGTTCCCCTGTAGCTTCCCCCTTTGTTCTTTTCATGTCTTTGACCGCACTGGCTAATGACCAGGCAAGCAGGTAAAGTGTAACAAGCTCTTTGCATTCCTAGCAGGCTGATGTGAAGTTGGTGAGCCCGTAGGGGACGATTTCAAGTCACCTGGTCCCTCTTATTCTTTAAACAGAGGTTAGTGAAGGGGCTAAGACATAATTACTCACCATGCACAAGTCCCCGAATGCCGTTTTGTCTTCCTTCAGAGACACTTCCCCTAATCCTCCTCTCAGGTAAAGAGAGCATACCTGGAAAATTAACATGACCGCTGGAGATAATTGACTTCATAATTAGCTTGCAATGTCTTTATAAATCACTGGTGTCAGGTAACTATGAGGGAAAAGTCATAATTAAAGCTTATTTAAACGTGCGCTAGAGTTTCGCTGAGTGGAAACATCCTCCATTATTAACTAAGAATTCTTATTAAAACTAACTGTTATTTTAAGAAATAAAATGGAAAAGGTCAAGCCAGGGTCAGAATAACATACTTCATGGATTAATAATATATTCTGTATTAACCATAAAGACACTTCTCTCACTTGAGTTCAGGCTGATCCAGTATCAAACTATGCTAGCTTTGTAGTTTTATATATGTACTATATATACTACTACACTGATTTATTGTCATATACATCCATCATTCCATTCATCCATTTTCTTTCGCTTATCCGGGGCCGAACAGTCATATACATGTTCAAAAGATTGTTCCTGCTTTATGTGTAGGTTCAATATTATTGTTAGGGATACTTTATGTAGGAATATATCAACTTCATAATGTGTTCATTTGACAGGCCTAGACGAATGAATGATTAAAATGATTTTCTCATTGTAGTGCCATGTATAATTTCCGGTAATAATACTTATTGACTGTCTACATATACAACATGAGAGCTTGGTCTTTTTCCTCTTTGAACAAAAACAAAAATCTCAGAGTGCTCAGTTTCCACATCTCTTCCTTTTTAAGCAAATCCCATTAAACCACATGTTATTTTAATTGGGTGACTGTATTATAGAGACAGTGGTGCATGGGAGAATACTGCTAGATTGACTGTGTGTTTGCGGAGAGTGAGCCTATTCAAACAGAAAGCTGGCTACTAAGCCCTTTTCTAATGCAGCTTACCCATTCAAAAAGCCAGGGTTTTCATTCAGTGCCCGCTCTTTCTCTTTTATAGGCCGCTCCCCTTGTGAACAAACACCATTTTATTTGTGTATGTGTGAACCTCTGTGTCATTACCCAACCCCCTTTTTGCTTCTGTTTTTGTGTTTAAATAATACTTATCTTGATGGGTGTGCATTATGTAAGTATACAGGAGGTTTCCCATGTGACTGGCTGTTGTGTGTTGAGTCAGCCATTGCAGACACACACACAATGGCCCCAAACCTGCTATTAGAGAAGTGAGGTAAGCGGCAGCAGGCAGCACAATATACTGTCTCCCATTGAGCAAACTGTCCCAGTGTTTATGCTCCACTCCCAAACGCACACATAATTACCAATTTCCCCTAACGCTGACTTTTTTTATACAACAGAACATTTTTGAGTTTCCTTTTTAAAATGTACTCATCATAGCTGCCGAAGAACAAGTCACTTCTATCAACTTGTGACAATACCAAGATTTCAAACTCAGTACTAAAACTGATAATATTTTTTTTTCTATGACGTCTTAGTTGTGATCATCTATTCAAAAAATGTGCCCCATATATTTTTCTCAGTGTCAATCAATACCTGTTGAAATTAGTATGTACTTTATATATAATAATAGTTTCAGTATCATTTAGTATTTGAGTAGGAATCTTTAAGACATGTCTACCAGCTGCTATCACATTTTCATCTTAGTTAGTCAGTGCCACTTCCGTCAACATTGTCTAGTGAGTTTTTGTAAAAGAATGTTAGGATAGGGTTAGAAAAAAACAAAATACCCATTACAGACATCCATCAAAGTTTTACCTCAGATGCCCTTCCTGGCGTATCAGTACACTACAGCAGACCAAACACTGTGCTCCAGCTCTCCATCCTGGACTTCTCTTTTGTTACCTTTGCTTTTTATACCTATTTATCTGCTCTCCTGCTTTGTATTTGTATTGAATGTGTTCTGTCCCCTGTCCCCTTTCTTCTTTTTGCTTGAAATCTATGGAGACTGTCTACGTCACAGCCCACCACACCCAACGCTGGGAATCAATCTGTTTTCCTGCTATTAAATCTGCTTTGCTAACCCCAGTTTCATCTCTGCAAATACACTTAAATATGGTATTCTCAAAAAGTTTGAAAAGACTGTGTACAACTTTGAACTATAAATCAAAGATGCACAATGATGTAACTCACCAAAAACACAAATAATTATAGTTTGAGTAAATGTTGTAATCAAAAGGAGATTATTTAGCACTGAACTAGGATCTTCAGATTTCCATAGTAACTTTACTTTCATCTTTAAGTACAGTTTTTTGTAGATATATATTTGATTTATTCATGCCTTAAATGTTATTATGTTTTTTTCTTCTTAACCTTGTGTGTAGTCTATATTACTTCTATACATCAGAAAGAGGTGTTTTAAACTTGCACCATTGTAGCTATTCTGGTAGAGGTTTTGCTTTGTTGGAATGTTACACCATGTGGCATTAATCTTATCCATCTTCATGGAGACAACCAGGTGCCATCTGTCCAAGTTATAGATCAGATTGTGGAGAGGTGAGCTCGCTAATAGTAACAGTATCAAGGTTATCATTGTATTTTTGAGAAATAAAAGCACCAGATGAATTAAATGTTATTGATATGATTAATGCCATACTGTGGAAAATTACAATTACATTTCCATGGAGATGAGCATGTGGCAGGCACTTATCAAAAAAGTTTCTATGGATATGTCATTGGTCTCTCCATGAAGATAGAAAGGTTTAATGTCATACTGTGAAACATTCCAGACAAAGCAGTAACATCTCCATGGAGACAAGGATTTGACGAACCTTCCACCATAAAAGTTACACAATACCCCATTTAATTACTTTGTGAAAATGTTGTTTCCTTTTTTACATGCGCACACCATCGTATCCGAAATTACTTGTATCTTGCTTCGACTGCATTTGCACGATTTTGCATTTACAAACCTGACAGACGCCGAGGTATTCCTGCCACCACGGAAGCATGGGGTGAGGCAGAATCAAATGAACAGCTGTTGTAATACACAGTGTAGCCTATGCACAAACACACAACAAAATAGACAGTCCGATTACCATGGCTCACTTCCCATTTGCGCTTCTACTAATACAAATAACCACAGCAATAGACATAGCAAAACTCCGACGGAGCGATGCACATTTCCATAAGCAGGAGTGTGGCACAACGGTGAACCTGAATCTCTATGGCGTGTTTGCATTTTTCAGTCGCAGCTGGCTGAGTCATTTATGGCGAAATCTGAGGCTGGCATCTCTGCATCTCACGCATATACACACTGACGGCACATGTTGATGTATTCACACAACACTTTTTTTCTTTTTTTTTTTTTAAATTTAAAAATACATCAGGATGAATAATGGCATGCACAATACAAAGATGCATGGGGTTTTCTTGGATAGCTTATAACGCCACGCACGCTTCATTTATAGCAAAACGTTGAGGCAATACTTTCCGTTGTGAGAAATAAACAGGCTGCAGAAATCTGGTCCCAAGCCCATTCTCAGTGGTTTTTAAAACGCCTACAGAGCTGACCATAATCAAGAACATTTGTTATCTTCAATGAGGAAATTGTAAATCTATTCAGAAATGATTATAACTCTGGGGTGATGGATGTGAGGCTAGTTCCAATGTTTAAACAATTGAAGTGGAAGTTGGTGCTTGGACTGGTGTCACGATGCTAAAATTTCAAACTTGATTTCGATGTTATGGAAATAGGCCTGGTAACTGATGTCTATTTCAATACCACAATGACAATGACAAATCATCTTCAACACAAAAGAATACACATTATTTATGTTACCATCTGGTCTTACACTAGTTCTAATAAAACTCAAGATAATTCTATAACTGTTCACATTTTATCCAGTTTAAAGGTTCATTGTGTAACTTTTCTGGTGGAGGGTCCGTCAGATGTTTTTCTCCATGGATTACAGGTCAGATCTGTGGAGAGGCAACCCCAGTCAGAATGTCATACTGTGGAACATTCCAGACAAAGCAATGACGAACCCCAAATCAAAAGGTTATACAGTGCACCTTTAAGTTATTTTTTTTGTGTTGATACTTGCTTTTCTATATTTACAACCCTGTAGTAAAGTAAGGCAGGGGTTAGCAGACTACTTCTTGAAGAGCAGAGCGTTGATGTAGCGAGTACACCCGTGGTAAGTAAAAAGGACAACAAGCTTTAATGACAAAAGAGAATACGGAATGCACCTGAACAAAGAGCTTTTTACATTCCACCTCAGAGTGTTGAGTTAAGTAGGGCTCTCGCTGAGAAACTTGGAAAGGTTCTGGGTTCAAAGTTGTAACTCAAGTAATCCACAGGAGTCAAGTTGTCACGGAGCTCTGGGTTGAACCTGTTGTTAAGGCAATCTCCTTTTATCTGTTATGATTACACCCTAGGCTGCAGAAAACAACTAGAAGATCTTCAGAAATCTCAGTACTGTATCATTTAGAGATGTCATACGCCTACATATGGGTTTCGCAACAGCTTCCAGTATCTATTGATGAGATATAAGTAAGAATTTGTTTGTGAGGAAAAACAAAATTGAATCGACTCCTGCACGGGGCTTTGAGCATTAGCACTTTCCTTTGTCAGAGAGAAAAATAATTGCGTGATTAGATCGATTAGAGCTGTACTACTATTATGAGTAGTATAGCTATTATGGCTGTAATGTTTGTTAGCATTACCGTGATTTCAAAACTTTGCTCTGGTTTCTTAACGCCACTTGCTCGTCTTAATGGAGATGTTATTGCTTTGTCTAGAATGTTCCACAGTAGAGATTAAACCTAGATATTAGATCTGTCCCGATGAGGATAACTATAGGCTACATTACAGGTCAGATTTGTAGTGAGGCAACCCTTTTTACCGAGAGAATTATTGTATTTTTGAGCAATAGAAGCAACCGTAATGAATAAATGCTACATGGATGTGTTTATACCATGGAACATTCCAGGTAAAGCAATAACATCTCAATGAAGACAAGCTGGTGATGGACCCTCCACCAGAAACGTTGTGCATTGCACCTTTAAAGTTGTGAAATATGCTGGTAAATGGTAAAGATCAGGTACAGCTCCTTAAACTGTATAAGAGTTGCAGCTTTATCTTATTAAAGAGATTTGATCATGGTCTTTGGACAACTTACAGAAAATATGTGCATTCAGAAAGAAAATCAAACTCTCTTCACAGTCAGAGAGCAATTAGCCAATTATACCAGGACTAATAGTGTATGTGTGTATGTGACTACTGTTGATCTTTGTGTTTTGACTTTGTGGTCAATTGTAGACGTTCAATAAACACTGGGGACCATACAAAGTGAATGCTGAAGCCCAGACCAAGGCAGGGAAACCAGAAATTTGATGAATAGAAGGGGCTAAATGCGCATATTGACACACACAAAGGGCTAGACATAAAATAGATTTGGCAAAAGATGAATGATGGAGCCACTGAGGTCAAAAACAGGATGATAATGCAATAAACAAAATTAAACAAAGCAGGAGCTTGGTTTCAACCACCTACATCTGCTTTTATAGGCCGATGAGTCACGCTATAGCACGGAAACTCCATAGTCACCATTTAAGTGCACAAGATGCTGACGCACAAAAACGCACATCTAAACAGCACGCACACAGAGGCACACCTGGTTCTACAGTCGTACCTATGTCAGGGCCCCTGTGCTTTGTAATTAGTGGAGTTAGTGAGAGAGGAGGGCTGGGAGGAGAAGCACTACAGAGGGAGGAAAGAGGGGTCAAGAAGGGGCCTATTCCTTGAACAGGACAGGAACTGGGCTAGACTTTTAAGGGCTTATAAGTATTTTAAAAGCAATTTCCACAAAATGGCTGCCCGCACCGATAAGTTGAATTTAAGTGCATTTTCAAAACTTCATATGTTCTGTAAGCTTTAAGAGTAATGCCTTTTGCTAATTAGTGGTGGAAAGTAGAAGAGTGAAAACTTTGTAATTAATTAGAAATTTGCCAACTCAAATTGTGATTTTGATTTCTGTGATATTCTGTGCAGGCCTCATATTCAGAGAAGCACAATTTCTTCTAAAAGATATCCCGCTAAACGCAATTAAGTGGTAGCTCATTAACATTAACATTAATTAATCTCTGCTTACCAACCATTGTAAATCATTGTTGAGGAACAGCTGCTCCAACAGTCTCAAAAGCCCTAATGTCGTGAGCAAAAATATAGACACTGTGGAAAAAATGGACGCCACAGAAATAGTATTTGGCCCTGAGCTATCTCTTGATGAGTAGAAAATAATTGAGGCCAAGGGAGCTGGTGGTGACAAATGCACTGGGCTACGACTTCGTTCATTACACCCACGCAAACTACAATGTGGACAAGCAATACAGTCGGCAAGGGCAATGGCAAGACAAGAGAGGGTCCAAAAGGTAGAAAAAGGAGCTTATTTGCTAGCCGCAGACGTCGTAACCCTGATAGATGCACTTATTGTTTGACAAGCATTGTGTTTTGAGTGACAGCGAGTGCTCCAGCCAGTGCACAAGTGTGTATGTGCTATTGGGGGTGGAGAATTTTGGAGGGGGTTGTCAACTGAAGCTTAGGAATTCCACTGAGGAATCACCTTCTTGGCCCGTTCATGTAGCAGCACCCAATTACTGTGGCTGTGTGTCTTGCTATAAAATAGAAGGGAGGGGGGGGCTTCTGCTAATCATGGCACTCCGGCCCCCTACAAAGGCAAAAAAGGGCTGCACAGGGCATTTGAATTTGAATGGCATCTCTCCTCCTCTGTCCCTCTTCCTCTTTTTTGTCCCTTCAGTGACAAAAGCAGGGGCTAACAAAGATAGTCCACAATGCAATTAGGCTAATAGCGCTAATAAGTTGAGCGCCAGGTCCTCAGCTCTCTGTTGACACATTTTGCCGTTTCTGTGGCTAAACAGAAGCTCGAGTGTTTGGCAACCCAGATGTATAGAGTTTAATGGAGTGGCCGCCCCATGCCAGGTTGCCATGCGCTTGCTCGTTTGACTGTATTCGTGAACCCCAAGCTGACAAATCACAGAAAAAAAAACTGCACTACCTATAGGATTGTGGAAAGTTGTCATTATGGGTCTTTGGAAAGTATTTGTCATTATTTATTCGAGGCTGAAAGCAAAATTCTCCTGTCAGAGTGATTCATGTGCTGCAGTTAGCACTAGCATCAGAGGTCTACCCTCATAGCGGGTCAATAAGCGGATAGGTATCCATCACCGTGACAAAAAGATTTTCTTTGAAAGTTGCTCTTTGCTCCTGCCTGTGTTTTTTGGGAGTTTGTTGAGACACATCTTATGTTCTGCCTTGGGGGGTTTGGCTATCTCTTCTTGTCATCAGAAAGAGTCCTTGCTAACAAAGATGCTTAAAACTTCTGGAAACAAAATCCAAGTAGAATCCCTCAACTATTTGTTTCCTTTGACCTATATAGTGACGAACAACCTTGAAGTAAAAACATGCATTCCCCTCACTGACTAGTCGTCTTTTTATTTTCCTTTTTAAGTAGTCTGTTTGAACAAAGAAATATTTTAAGAGGCTTGCAACTCTTCTGCGTACTCATGTGTGTTGGATGCGGCTGTGGGGCCAAATGCTCCAGTCCCCTGTTATTAGGCCTGCCCTATCATTACAGGATTAGATACAGGGCTTGGTCTAAGTTTATGTGCATGTGTGTGTTTGTGTGTGCGCGCAGGCATGTATTTGCTTGCAGAACACATCCCTGTATTTCTTTATTATTTTTCCGCACGCATAGCTAAACAAATGTCAGCGCCACTTTCCCCCTCCTTGTATTTGTTATGCTAATCCCGAGTGTATGTGACCTCTCTTATAAATAACACTTTACTGAAGCGATTCGCAGGTTATTCAAACAGCGCATTGCTAATTGAATAGTGTTTGCGAGCAACGGGGAGGCTGAAAAACATTTGTGTCATACGCCGCGAGTGACATCCATCACGGCGCAGTGGGGAGGCTCAGATAGGGAGAAATTGGCAAAGGATAAAAAAGGGGGATGGCGGTTGGAAAGAGGTCAGACCTGTATGACTTCCTTGGGGGAGGAAGGTGGAGAGAGAGGAGAGAACTCTGAATCAAATGAAGGGAAATAGAAGATTGTGAAAGCGAGCAAGGAAAGCTGGATTAAACAGCTTGGTGCATTTATGAATCCTCATCCAGTTTTGCCTCCTACATCTGCACGCTTCACTTCCGCTGTGTGCTTTTATTCCACACACCAATTTGCATGTTCATGTGCTCAATTTACCCCATTTAGTGAAATACTGAAGAGAAACTTTCAAATTCACACTATGCTTGCATATCTCTTAACTTGTTCATCAGGTTTCTGTTCTTTGGAGTGTGTGATTTGTAATCCATTAAGCCATTTTAAATAACATTGTTTTCTTTTCTCTTTGTCTCTCTGTGATCTATGAGTATTTATTTAATTGTGTCTGTTGGTTTGGCACACACACCTGCAGGTGAAGGATGTTTCTAGGTCAGAAGGACTTTATAGTGTCTTCTTACTTGTAATACTGATGCACTCGAAATAGGTCACGATAATACATTCTGAAGCACGATATAGAGCGATATATTGCGATGAACGATAATATTGAAACTATTTTATGCCACGGAAACAATTAAAATAAAGGAAGATGATCCCAATAAAAACTTTAAAAAAATAATTACCCATAGAAGTGACTTATTAAACCTGTTTTAGCGTATTACAACAAAAATACCAAAACTCTCTCCACAGAAAAAGTACCCACTATAAATATTGAGACCCAAAATTCATCATATATTGAATGATAAGTCGATATAGTAATTATTGTGACAGGGATATCTGGAAATGATTTTACTTCCTAAATACTTGGTTGATTACTTGTACTTGTTAAATGGCAATAGATGTCAAGTGAGAAAAACTGCACTAAGTACTAGTAACATACCGTGGCCATCCCGGTCAGCAGGGCCGGGCCTGGTTAGTACTTGGATGGGAGACGCTGGGAAAATCAGGTGCCACAGTGGGGCGCCACTCGCAAAAACTGTCATTGTGTCCATAGGCAAGAAACTTCATGTGGCCTAGTATGAAAGTGGTGTGTGCATGAGTGATGGTGGTGGTTGGAAGGGCCAATGGTGCAGATTGGCAGCTACGCCTCCGTCAGTCTGCCCCAGGGCAGCTGTGGCTACAATAGGAGCTTACCACCACTGGGTATGGAGTGAATGAATAATGATCTGTAAAGTGTCTTTGAGTGTCCAGAAAAGTGCTTTGTAAAACTGATGCATTATTATTATTATTATTATTAACAGCCTTTATAGTATTAGCACCTGCAGTGGAAAAAGCTAGCCTAATGTAGCAAATGTAATACATGAGCAAATGCAGCTTGAATTTTGCTTTGCACACTTTTTCTTTTACCCCATGGTCTTCACCGCACGCAGAAACAAACAAGCTTAACCAGCGTCTAACACACACAAACACACACCAGGCAACAAAGGGGAGCGGTCCGGGTGAGGTTGAGGTCGGCCTCTGCTTTACTCTGCCTCATTGACTAGGGATTCACGCTACACTTTGAACGACAATGCACGGCTTAGGCACCAATGCATGTTCACACTTACTCTCCCCAATGACGATGCATCCAGAAGGGAAAGGGGTGTCCATGGTACTGCTGCCCGTGCACTTCTCTGGTCCAGCCACGGCACAGGTGCTGGCTGCTTCTCTGTGCGCTTTCAGGCTGCCATTGTTATTACTGTGCAAGGTCAGACGTAATGACAAGCTGGCGGTACATAGAGTCTAGTCATAATAATAAACAGCACGCCAGCGGAGGTGTATCATTTTCACCACTCTGGCTTATGCCTATGTCTGGCAGTAACAGGTCCCAAATCACACTCGCAGCGCGAACCAAGGGAGGTCCCACTGCTAACATGCGCTGACACAATTTCAGAGATGAAAACGGTAGTTGTGTTTGTTGGAGTGTAAAATATAGCTCCAAAGCAAAAGGGTGATTGCTAACTATTTATGCCTGAATGGGACTTGAATAAGTGTTGGAAATGGCCTGATGTTGAAATTGACCCTTGTTAAAGCAACTTGCTGTACACTTAAGCTTATAGGGTCACTTGTAGCACATCTTTAGTGTGGTGTAGTTTTGGATGTAAATAATATCTCAATTTCAACAGTATTTTACTGTATAGCAAACATAAGCTTTCATTGCTTTTTTATTTAACTACAGTGCTACACAGGAATAGAACACTAATTAAATAAATAGTACAGTAATTTAATGTAAAGTGTTAGTGACACATATTTAAAAGGAGGGACATTTTAAAGTAGCTGTAATCTTTATTGTTACTTTTGGACATAATGTTGCAAGCCAAGTAGTATTTCTAGACAGATAGACTTTATTGATCTCGAAGGAAAGTCATTTGTATGTAAAATTGCACTTGTGCTCATGTATGAAATTCTCAAATCCAGAATAGTGATTGTTGCTAAGTTGTTGTTTATTTGGGGGTAGCAGTAGAATTGTTCACGGAAAAGGCTGGGAGCAGAATTTGACCCTTGCTACTGCAACATGCTATTCACTTAAGCTTCGAGAGCCACTCCCTACAGACACTTCTCATTGTGTTATTGTGTGAACTGGCTCTGTGAAGCTTTCAGAACATTTTACCCCGAGGCATACAAGCCACAGCAGCATTTGAAATCTGTTTGTGTGTAGCAGTGTTTTTTTCATACCCAAGAAAGAGTACATTCTTAGAAGTACATAGTAATATCATGTAATTGTAAAAGTAAATGAGAATTCCCAACTGTGCCGAACTCTTCCAGTTGTCCTACATTTAAAGTTGCGTTATGTAACTTTTTGGTTGGGGGCCTGTCACCTGCTTGTTTCTATGAATATGTCATTGCTCTGCCTGAAATGTTCCACAGCATGACATTAAACAGCTCTACCTTACATTTATTCAATTACAGGTGGTTTTATAACTCGAAAAATAAGTAGAAGAAGAGGCATTCTGACTGTGAGTGAGGTCACCTCTCCACAGATCTGACCTGTAACTTGATCTGGTTTGGTCTTCATTCCAGACAAAGCAATAACAGTAAAGTTACACAATGCACCTTTAATGCCGGAATAGTTTACATTATTTAGGGAAAAGGTACATTAGCCATTCTGTTGAATCCAGTTCTGCTATATGTTTTGCATGAAGGGAGTAGGCTAAACAAAAAAGAAAGAATTGTACTGAACTCTAACATACCATGCGAATCTCTTTAAGCCAAATAAGGGACAAAAAACGTACACTTCTTTTTTCTGTCAGTATAGTCTTTCTCAGTCTATAGTCCCACTTCTTCCTCATCTTTTACTGTCTTGTACCACAGCGGTCGAGATCATAACTATGGCTACTTGCTGTGCCTTGAGCGGCAGGTACTTAAACACTCGACATTTGTAGCGTTCCTTGACTCCTTTTCAGTGGAGTCAGTTTTTGCGAAAAGTTCAGATAGTGACAAAAATGACCCTTTTCATAGCACTGTGTAGAATGTGTGAACAGGGCTAAATGTAAACTCTGTGTGGTATCAAAGTTAAGCCACTACTAACTTTTGCTACGGTCGAGAGCTTCCCTTTTGTGCCAGCTAACTTTATTACCCCGTATCCATTCAAGTCTTTTGTTGGGTTGTATATCTTGTTGAGTTTTACAACCTGTATCACACCACATGTGTGTGTGTGTGTGTGTGTGTGTGTGGGTGCGCGTGTGTGCGTGTGTGCGTGTACCATTTCGAGTGAGTACACATGTGCTAGTGGGAACCTTTTCTCAGAACGTCTTGCCTTGGTTTCCTTAAAAAAACAGGTCTAATTGCAACTAATTACCCAGATGAGTAATGCCCGTATAATTTCATGATAAACCTTCTGGATTCCACTTTCTGTATAACAAAAAGACATGATGAAATCAACTGTCATGAACACACATTAAAGCAACAATCTTGTTTATGAGTCTTTTATGGCGTCTGAGGTTGTAAAATTATTAAAAGTTGTACTGATCGTGTCTGCAGCTTTGTTCCTGACAGTTGTTTCATTTTCTCTCCACAGAAACGCTTATGGACACAAAGTGGGCTACGACGGAATTAGCATGGACGGCGCATCCAGAAACAGGGGTACGTTTTCGACATTTTTCAAATAGGCCTGTAACAGTAACAAATTTTGAAGTACAATATATTGCTGTAAATACAGATGATAAACAGTAATATTGAAACTAATTTATGCCACTGACACAATAACTCTAAAACAGGATTACCTACAAAAAACTCTTTAACTATTACTCTAAATGTAAAATAAGTTATTAAGAAGTTATTAAGTTACTAACCTTTTACCGCTTAAATCTAATTGTATAGCCAAAAAAATTGGCAAAAAATTTCCCAGTAGTGCAAAGAAACTGTACACACAATAAACATTGAGCCCAAAATTATATTGTTCCAGTATATATTGAACAATAAGTCAATATAGTATTTCTCGTGACAGGCCTATTTTCAAATCTAAACTTAAAATACATCAACAGATCATTTAGAATTACTTGATTACCTATTACTATTCAACAAGATGCGCTTTTTAAGGATGAAAAAGGCACCCGCCAATTCGATTTCACTGACCCACCCCGAGACAGATGTTACCTTTCGTCTTGCTCACTTAAAGACATAAAAATTCGAAACTATTTGGACACTAAAATATATCTGTGTGTTGACCTTTTACATAGGCAGACATCCAAATCTACCACACACAAAGTACCAGTGACAGGTCCGCGTCGCTTTCCCATGTGGTTCCTACAAAGGGTTCCATAGAGTGGCATTAAAGAGCCTCCACCCTCCTCGACCATACTTCAAATGTGGAAGGCGCTCCTCCTCTTCGCCTTTGTGTGTGCCTTCTGACTTGGGCCTCGTTTTTTTGAAAGATGGCGCCCCATTTTTTCTTCATTGTTTTTACCTCATTGCCTTCACTCCAGATCCCACCCCAGCTGTTCCGAGTCACCCAACCTTCCTATTTGGCCTTTGGTTTGATTCAGAGTAACTAAGCGCTAATGAAGCCAGCCACACCAGACACCAGTGGAGCGGACAATCAGAGGTGCTGCCCCCCCCTTCGCATCATTCTTTCATGGCCTCCTCACCCGTCCCTCCTCCTATCTGTCCATCTTCGGGCTAGTTTAAGCTGCCATTCAACTCTGATCCCACCAGCCCCATGAAGACAAACCCTCCTCGCGTCTGTCAGCCAAAGTAGCAACAGATGCTCCTTTTGAAGACTTCTGCATACAGTGGAGCGCGCCACACACTCCAGAGTTCCCATTCGGAAAGACAGGCAGTTGGTCTTGTTTATTCATTGTGGCTGAATGTGCAACAGTCAGTGCTTAAGCCTCTTTTTGTAGACCAGTTTTTCAGTGTATTCATGCAGTTGCACAAAACTCAACAATGGGTACTCTGAACACTCTGCCAGTTTTAAGCCTGGATAAATGAATATACATTTCACTCTATGTAAAATATTTGCTAAATCAATATAAAGGAAACTTGGAAACCTCACTAGAGAGTCAAACGCTAGCATTATCACTATCAGTAACCTTTTTGGAGGTCGTAAAGGTCTGTCTGTAAATCAGGAAGTAAGGCTTGTGCGTTGTTAGCATGCTAGTTGTTACCATGATGAAAAAACTCTGCTCTGTCCTCTGAATGTTGTAAAAAGCACTTATAAACTCATTGTGGGGAACAATTAGAATTCTACAAATGTCTTACTCTGCAAACTGTTCTGTTCTTCATGTATTTGAGACAGTAAAAATCAGCACCATCAAAGACTGAAATTTAAAAAGCTATTAGAAGTAGTAATTCTAAATTTAAACCATCTGACAACTGAGAAACACAAGCTAAAATACACAAACAGCAATTTTCAGGTACTATTAAAGCCATCTGCGTCTTTGCCTTGGCGTGACCAAACGACCAAACACATCATGACATGTCAATTTGTCACAGTCATTTTATTTTCATACTTAATGCTCAACATCTGGATTGCACATTACTCTGACATACAGTACATAGGGAATCACACTTGATCCAAGTATCAAATAAGGATACTCGATTGCAACTGCTCAAGATACGCAGACAAATCGAGTAAATGGCAAATCACATATCATGATCCTTACTGCAAAAATCAATGCCTAGAAACTTGACCTTTCTCACATGACCTGCTTGATTCATTGAGGATTCACAAGTGGATAGTCGCTCCAGGACCTTTTGCCAGGTCTCACAATCAACCCATACACAACAGTTGCGATATCTTCTGCATATATTCATAGCTGTATTGCTCTCATGCAGCGGGTGATTTATGACTCCAAACTAAATAGCCATTGACACTTTATGCTTTTAGCCATCTCATTGACCCGGCTGGCGATTATTGATTCCCTATGGTTGCTTCTTCCTCCTTCTCTCAGCCTCTTGTCGGGCCATCCCTTCCCCTCTCTCTCCCTTGTGGCCTCCAGGGTCTTGGATGAATGGCCTTGTCTCTGCCACATCCATATCGCCGGCCTAATTAAGATGCCCACAGCTCACAGCAAAACAACTATCAGTGTTTTTCTATGCGGCTAAATGTCTAGTAAGGCAAAGTTTTATCCCCTATAGAACAACTGCAGACATTTCATTTAGTTTGATTGGATTAACTTTTAAAATATTATGCTGTTATCAGGTTAGATGTAGGAGGAAGTAATAAGTAGTCACGACACATACTCCCTGTGGACAGAGTTGGACAATGTATCACTGTCAGTGGTGTTTTGAATATAAGCAAAATTTGAAGTGATATAGTCATGTAAACCTGCAGATTTCTGTTAGATTACCAAAATATCTATAGATATCGGGTTACTAAACAAAAACAAAAAGATGCACTATGTAACTATGTAGAGCATTAAACATATCTCCCTTGTATTTGTTTGATTACAGATGTTCTATAGCTCAAAATACCTTAAGAAACATGAATTCTTACCTTTTGCAGACTTGCGTCTCCGTAGATCTGACCATTAACCATGTCTCCATTGTGATTACCAAGTTCATTTCCATACTGTGGAATAATCAAGGCAAAACAGTAATATTTCCATGGAGACAAGCAGAAAAGCTACACAGTCCACCTTTAATAGTCAATTGTTCATCCTTACCTGCGTATATCCAAACGTAGTAGCATGAAGGTCAGGAAGAGCATCTGATGTAAAACCAAAAATAGATCCAAAAACAGAATATTTAGTACAAAATAATTTCTCATTACGTAAAACAAAAACCATCTCCGTGTTTCACTAAATGATTGAATGACATTTGCTATTTAAGACTGAAAAATACATTAGCGCTTGCTGAACCTTTCACATTCTACTTTGCAGGCGCTCATTTACCGCTATTAATAATCATTGCTCAGGAAATATACCCCATTTTATGTTAGTGAGGCTTCCCCTGGGTCTGTAGTAGTGTTTTACAGAAGCCTCAGAAGTCATGTAGAGACAGAAAACACGAAGGTTAACTGGTGCCTTTCGTCCCATCATTAAAACATGTTGTGATCATTGCTCTTGTAGCTCATGTGTAATTGCTTGTGAAGGAGTGTAGCTGCTAATTTCACAGAGATATGGGGTAAACATGTTAGGATAAGATGCTGACGTTTACTGTAATTGTGATGAATTCCCTGGCATCAATCCCAATTTTTCACCACAATAACCCAAGATGAAAGGCGTATCTTGGCATAAGAGAGGAGGTGAATTTTGATATTACTTAAAAAAAAAAAAGAAAGAAGAAAGACATTCCTTAGCTTTTGTTGCCCCGGGTCATAACCTCTGTCAAGTTACTTAACATTCTGCTATTATGTAATGCGCATACAATTTGAGCACAAGATATACCCCAGATAAACACAAGCATTTTGGTTTCAGACATATATTGGTTTGGATATGTTTTCTTGTGCATGTCAGAATAGGTTACTGATTGTGGTTATTTTCTTTGCAGTGGGAAGAGGTCAGCGGCTACGACGATGCCATGAACCCCATCCGGACATACCAAGTGTGTAATGTACGTGAGCTCAACCAGAATAACTGGTTGCGGAGTGACTTCATCCCACGGAAGGATGTGCTGCGTGTGTATGTGGAGATGAAGTTCACTGTGCGTGACTGTAACAGCATTCCCAACATCCCTGGCTCCTGCAAAGAGACCTTCAACCTCTTTTATTATGAATCCGACTCAGATTCTGCCACTGCCACCAGCCCCTTTTGGATGGAAAACCCTTATGTCAAAGTGGACACGATAGCTCCAGATGAGAGCTTTACAATGCTTGAATCTGGTCGCGTGAACACTAAAGTCAGAAGTTTTGGGCCGTTATCTAAAGCTGGCTTCTACTTGGCCTTCCAGGATCTTGGAGCTTGCATGTCCTTGATCTCGGTCAGGGTGTTTTACAAAAAGTGCTCCACCACTATTGCCAACTTTGCTGTTTTTCCGGAGACAGCGACGGGAGCGGAGGCCACTTCTCTGGTGATTGCTCCTGGTACTTGTGTTCCTAATGCCTTGGAAGTGTCTGTGCCACTCAAGCTCTACTGCAACGGAGACGGAGAGTGGATGGTCCCAGTCGGAGCATGCACCTGCTCAGCTGGGTTTGAACCAGCCATGAAGGATACACAGTGTCAAGGTGAGTTTTATACACCAAATATCAGGGCAATACTTTTGGGATTGTAAAAATATGTCATATGCTACAGCCTCTACATATATATTTTCTGTGCTGAAATAGGTTAAACAGCATCTTCAGAGGCCCACTAAATTATCCAGTCACTCCCAAAATTACAGCTAATGCATTCCATTTGTTATTCTTTTCTTTGTGGTTGTGATTCATATGAATCTTTAAAATCCTAACAAAATAAATTGTCGACTAATTAAATAAAATAAATACAAATTGGTTGAAAATCTATCTATTGCGAGGGAGACAAGCAGGTTACAGCACTACGCTACATTACATTTCAGATCTGTGGAGAGTCGCTCCTATTCACAGAAGGAATTATTGTATTTTTGAGCAATAGAAACACCTGTGATGAATAAATGCCAGATGGATATGTTTAATATCACACTATGGAACCATTCCAGGCAAAGCAATAACATCTCCATGGAGACAAGCAGGTGGCAGACCCTCCACCAGAAAAGTTACGCAGTGCACCTTTAAGCACTACAGGCCTACATGTATGCAGCGTGACTCTGTTTTAGGCTTTTTGCCCAATCAATAATGTATCATGTTACAGCTAAGAAACTTGAATTTGCATTTTGCGTGGACTTGACTGCAGACAGAATTACAATGAGTCATAAGTCATGCTGAAGGACACTTGATCTGGCCTGTAATTGGATGCATGGAAATTGTAAAAGCGTACTATTGTTTTGCTAAAATCCTCCATCGCCGGTTAATGGTAGTACCTCCTCTCCCACATCATCACAAACCATTTAGTCGCCTTGTTTTCATTGATACACTATTCCACAGACAACACGCTAAAATAATGCATGACACTGGCAGCAGTCCTCTGACCCTAGTTTGTGCTTGGCATCTGGTACAGGTAAATAAATGGAAATGACAATACGGGCTGGTTTGTGTTTACGAGAGCTGCTGCTGGGAGGGACCATGGTGGTTTCAGGTTAGATGGGAAAACATGATGGGTTCACAGAGGTTGAGAGCAAGGTGAATTTAAACACCAAGGTCTGGGCTTAAACGGGGTGCAGTGACAGGGAGGGGGCTGGGGCAGTGAGCGGGGCCAGGGGGGCGTAAAATTAGGCTTAGGGTGCAGATGGAACCAAGACAGGAGAGGGAGAGAGAGAGAGACGGGTGGAACTATTGATCGCCTGGATGGATTGCTCTGTAGGGGTGCATGAAATTAGAAAAGCACACAAAATCTAAAGATTATTTTGGAAATGTCAGAGATATTAATATGCACTATTAGCACTGCAGCAGTATTTTAGACGTAGAAATAGACAAACTTTATTGATCTATAAGGGAAATTATTTGGACACAGCAGCTTGCAATCACAATATATTATAATAACAAAGAGCAAAAATATAAATGGTGATAATGAATTTAAAAATAAGTAGCGAGACGAATGCAAAAAGTACTAGTTGCTGCAACAACAATTCAGCTGTGACTACTCATTTGTTGAAAAAATCAAAACAGCACAAGAATAATTTGTGATTTTTAACGATTGTCTTTGAGGGTTAAATTTGATCCAAAATTTTAATGTAGTTATAGAAATAGTCACTTAACTTGTTGACTAATTGGAGAAATAATTGCTTACTCGTCAGTTGCAGAATTAATTAGCTTGAAATAAACACATAAAAGAATGAGTGAAATCATTTATCATTTGTTGCTATAGTTACAAGCAGCCCATCACTTTTGTTAACCCGTTTTGAACACAAATTGTTTAAAGTAGCGCTTATAGGTCAAATGGCAGCTGGCCCCTTGCTAAGAGCAGGTTGTGTGTTTTGGTGAAAGAGCACAGGTCCAGAGCACACACAGTTGAAAAGTCATTTGTTTTGTTGTGACAGCTCAAGGTGAAAGCCCTGGTGACCGCCGCCTGATAAAATCCACTCTAATCAAGGCTTCACTGGAACCACATAAGATAAATCCTCATAGTTCTTCTAGCACCAGGCTATAGGCAATTTATCTTGAAGAGGACATTTTTGTAATACACTAAAATCTACTTTTAATATTACGATGGGTACAATTCACTCAATTTAATGTCTTAACAGCTACCGAAGAGTTTGAATCTGCACATATATTGGTTTGTGCAGTTATTTATAGCTATGTAATGATATGCACATCTTATGGTACCATATTGTCACAATATTCATTTCACGTACAATATTTATTGCGGTATTGTGGAGATGCTAACAGAACTGAAGAAATGCTACTTTTAAAAAGCCTTGCTGAGCCTTTGGTACTATATTACTGTGATATTCCAAAGAATTAAGATAGAAAAGTTATTTCTAACAGTTATTTCTTCATGTAGTCTGCAGTGTTTCCCATAGATTTCATTTAGACTGCGGTGGCACAAATACTAGTATATTAATCATTTTCTCTCATACTATTTGTGCCATTTGAATATCACATATTGCCTGTATTTAATATTTTAGCAGTCTTTTTATACAGTGTAATTATGTTTTATGCTATGGATGGAGCAACAAAGTGAAATTTTGCTATGCCAATGTCTAGTCCGTGTTCTTTTAGACTACGGGGGAGAATTTTAGACTATGGAGGCCCACCATAGTCTCTTCTGTTAATGGGAAACATTGAGTCTGCATTGAAAAGCAAAAGATCACACTCTAAGCAGTTCCCTCTATTATTTTTTAGCGGTTACTGCAATAAAACAATCCATGTAAGCTAAGAATCTTACAGTTAGATATATTGTGACAGCCCATAATGTTATTGTGAGACTTTTGACGATATAATATCACGATATTTATACTGATCTTAGTACAAGCAACACAATTTTCCTCATTTTATTCCTGTTTGTCCTTGTTTCTCATTCTCCCTCATCTCCACTATTCCTCTCCCATCCGCCGCTCCCTTATGTCTCAAGGCTGTTGCTCTCATTAACACGCCACCACAGCTACAGTAAGGATTCTTGCATTAATATTAATTGTTCGGCCTGTTTTTTCCTACTTCTTACCCATCGCAGCGGCACATTTTTCGCCCCAATATTCTTTACTTTTCTCCATGCTCCACACTTTTCCAATTTAGGCATACATTCTAATCAGTTCCTTAAGCTCTATGTTCTGCTTGAGAGGATAAGACACAGGGGAGTGGGGAGGGGGGCCGGATTAGCATTTTCTGTGCCCCCACCTTTTCCACCTCTTCCTCCCACAACTGCAGACTCTTGTTTTCCTTTTTGCCCTCTCCATTTTTGGTGGTTTCTCTCTGGGGAAAAGAAAGAAAGCAGTAAAATGACCTGACCCTGTAAGAACCAATATTGTAATGAGCCATAATGGTATACCTGCAAGTAACCCTCAAATATACTTATATGCAAAAATGTTTTTTCACATTCAGCTAAAGAAAATAGATGCTTTTGGATAAATTACATTATAATTAGGGATAGACAAAAAAAAAGTTAAAGATGCAGTGTGTAATTTTTGTGGTGGAGTTCGTCATCTGCTTTTCTTCATAGAGATACTGCCCGGCAAAAGACTATTCTCTATGGAGACAGCAGTTGACACCACGGAGTCAAGTTACATGTCAGATCTGTGGACAGGCGAGCCCTTCAAGTAATCTGTTGCTCAGTTGTGCCTGTATATGTGTTGGTTTATTTAAACGCACTGTAAAATGAACCCAAAAAGTGCAACTATAGCAACTCTAGTTTGAAAGATTACAATGCAATTTTCTGTGTTTTTACATTTTTGTACAGAGTTTTTTTTTTTACATGTGATAATATAATGATATTGCAAAGTATAACCCAGATCTGATTATCAATAAATTGCACGTTTTATTAGAATACTCACTCTTTTTTTTTTGCTAGAAGTTATTGACTGGCCCTCCACTGAAATAAACTGTTACTGTTTGGCCCAGCAGTTTCTTCAATGTCCCCCATAAAGCTGCATGTTAAAAAAGACTTTATAGTTTACTCTGGCGACACGAACTCAAATGAACCCGTACATCTCGGTGACAGAGAGGGCTGATTCTCCCACCTGCTAAAGACCAGAGGATTTCTTATCTGTTTATAAAGCCGTTCTTCCTGTTAGCCAGTGGTGTGGATGGTTCTGATTAATGGGACCAGAGCAAACAGTCTCTGCGCTAATGTACACGTCGCTGTCAACCACGGCGCTAGTGCTAATATTGGACTTAGAAAAAATGAGAAAACAGCAGGAGCAAGAAGCCGTCTGCTGTGGATTTGACCTCCAACCTGTTTTAACCAGGGAGTATCTATCACTCAGGAGGACAAACATGGCAAAATGTGCTAGTAGGTCAACAAATCACAAGAGCTTGTGAAAAGTTTTCCATGCACACTTTGTACTTTTACGACGTATCATATTTTTATGACGTATCAGTGTTTGCTCACAATCTTAACTTATCACAAAAGCAATAAAAACAATGCATCATTAACTGTAACAGACAAAAAAAAAAAAAAAAACTGTAACTGACCTATCCATATTCAGGATCACTCTATATTAGAATTAAAGTCTTTGTATACATTTGTTTTTGCACAAGATCCTAAAAATTCTAGGAGTCAGTGCCATGTCACACCCCATTTTAGTCAATTAACCAATGCACAGGGAATGTCTTTAGTCTGAAGCCATAGTTTGTATCTTGTTTAGGACTCTACATTCAATCATAGGTTGATCATGAACTGGACATCAATTACAACTGACCATTGTAAGATATGGTTGTTTGGATATAAATGAAAACGTTTCTTGCTTTTATGTGCATAGATGCATGTATTTGTACCCTTTTACATGAAGACTTGTTCAGTAGTTGATTGGCAGGCTGTATGTTTATGCGTACATTTATCATTAAGCAGGAGCAGATGAAAGCTCCATGCCACAGTGGCGTCTCTATAGGTTGTGCTGATGATGTGGGCTCACAGTGGTTTCACATGAGCATTGGTTTATGCAAACAGCGACCGGCTGCTTTAAAGCTCTTTACTTGTGCACACAGCGCTCAGGCCATTAGTGAGGAGCCCAGAGAGCACAGGGAGCATGTAGAGATGGAAAAACACATCATTTGCATGTGCACATAGTTACCAGTTGTAGGCATAAGTTTTCACTATAAAAATGACCAATAAACTCCACATTACCGTAAAAAATCCTGATGTGTTTGAGAAGGAATTTGGGTATGAACGCACAAAAAAGACCAGGGCTAGGCAGATCTTGCAATCATCAAGATGTGGTTATTTTTTATTACTCCGTCATTTAGTTTGCAGCTGAATGCTACAATGGTAACGATGTTAGCTCATATAAAAATTATCTCTTTGTTGTCTTCCTCTAGCCTGCAGTCCTGGAACCTTCAAGTCGAAACAAGGGGATGGCTTCTGCCTCCCGTGCCCTGCCAACAGCAGAGCCACGTCAGGAGCAGCCAGCATCTGCTCCTGTCGGAACGGCTTCTATCGCTCCGACACAGACGCACCTGAGTCTCCCTGCACCAGTAAGTATCTGCTAAAGGGGTGTCATACTAATCAATACAAAAACAGGTATCAAAACTAGATGCTTATTTGAAGTATTGATACTGAAAAAATCACATACATTTCTATTAGTGACTAGACCCTGGAACTCACTACATTACAGCTGATATCTGCATTTTAACAATATTAATTCTAGCTGCTCCTGTCTGTATTAAATATTATTGGCCTGTAGAATGCCTGTAGAATAGGACAAAGCTTGACATTTCCTGAAAAGTTTTATATGGTCTTCACCTATATCAGAACCACCTCGTAATATTAAAGTACCATTATTTTGTGATGAACATTGAAAAAGGAGTTTTTCCATGATTATGGTATCAGAATCAGTATTGAGTAACAGGGCTTTTTCTGAGTTTGTAATTTTAGCATCATGACACTACATTCTGTCCATATTCACTTCTTCAGAATGATCTATAACTACACGGCAACACTGTGTCAACACTGACTGCTGTAAAAATTAACTCCTACTGTAAACTATGTCCGCCCAGACTTCCCTCTTTGAATTGTAGCGGCTGTAGCTTTTTATCAGTCTACAGGGGTTTGTTCCCACCACACTGCAGAGATAGCAAACAAATCTGCCAGCTTTCCCAGCCTTATCCTTACAACCTTATCAACCTATACCCCTTCTCCCCAACTGCCAGAGAGCCTATCTCCTGTTAATTCAACCATCCTTTCTGCAGAACAATTTTGGGCACTGCTACTTTTACATTTTTCGCAATTGCAGAAATATTATTGAATCTTTGAGTAGAGATTTTTTCAGTAGCTGTGAGAGAGTCAGGTTATCCCACTGTGCAGAGTGAGATAAGGCAGTTTTAATTGGATAAGACTTACCAGAGCTCTGCTGCTATATTGTCACTTTCTGAGCACAATGCTATTCAAATTTGAACTCCCGTACTCATCTGGAAAGCTGAAAAGACGTATTAGTGGAAGATTTCTTGTATTATGTTGATAGTCGTACACTGAATGCACAGATAATCAAATGTAAATATGTCCTGTTATTATGCTGTATTTATTTCCACCTATGGCACCAGGCAGTTACATTCAATCAGAAGTGGAACGTAACTAAGTAAAAGTAGTACTTTACTTAAGTATACATTTTAGGTATCTGTACTTTAGTTAAGTACACTTTAAAGTGGATGCTTTTTGCTTCACTAAATCTGAGAGCAGGTATCTGTACTTTCTACTCCACTTGATTTTTATGATTGTTTGAGACTTGCTGAAACGTCTGAGGGTTTATTTTTAACACTTTCATAATTTGAGCAAAGAAAAATTTAACATCATTAAACAAACAAAAAGCACAATTCTTTATCAAAATCACTACATTTGATGATGCTCTCAAAATCTGTGCGAAATACGTTTTACTCTTAAAGTACATTTTTAAGCAGGTACTTTTTTTTTGCTTGTTTCTATGGTTATATCATTGTTCTGCCTGCCTTTTACTTTTACTATTTCTTACTATTAGTATTTCTTTCTTCTGGTATCTGTACTTTTACTTAAATAATAAAATTGAGTACTTCTTCCACCATTGCATTCAATCTTCCTTTTATTTCAGCTGTTCCATCCCAGCCGCGCAGTGTCATCTCCAGTGTCAATGAGACTTCCCTGGTGCTGGAATGGAGCGAGCCTCGCGATATGGGCGGACGCGATGACATTTTCTACAATATCATCTGTAAGAAATGCCTTCCAGAGCGGGGCATGTGCACCCGCTGTGACGACAATGTGGACATCTCCCCTCGCCATCTCGGACTCACGCAGCGCCGTGTGACTGTACGGAACCTCCAGGCTCACACGCAGTACAGCTTTGAGATCCAAGCCGTGAATGGGGTGTCCAACAAGAGTCCCTACACGCCGCAGTTCTCCGCAGTTAACATCACTACAAATCAGGCTGGTAAGAAAATTCTGCAAACAGACACAAGACTTTATAGGACATACTATATTTCTTAAAGGTCCTATATTACATGAAATGGATTCTTGTGAGCTTAAAGCTGTTATAAGGCCTCAAAAAACATACCTGGAGTTGTGTTTTGTTTGAGTAATACTTTTATTAGTCTGTGTATATCTCCTAAACTCAAAATGCTCTGCTCTACCTGGTGATGTCATTAAGCGTTTCAGTAGAGATTGGCAATTCTAAGACTTGAAATCATCCGAATGATTCTAATGAAAGTGTATGGAGTTTAAAAACACAATGGAGCACTACCTGTATTACCACATGACGTCACAAGGTGGAACAGAGTGTTTTCTGTTTAAGAGAAGAACTCAGCCTAAATATGGAACGTTAGTGTGTTAAACATGTGTGAATGAAATAAAATACTCCAGGTATGTTTTTGATGTGGTAACAACATTATAACATGCATCAGAAAATAGTGTAATGTGCCCTTTAAGAAGCAGTGATCGTTGTTTAGTGTGTGTGGGAGTATGGTATATTTTTCATTGAATGTGGATCAGGAAAAATCTTCTGAATGAGCTCAGGAGGGGGCCTTTTTTCGCACGCCTACACTTCGCCTCTGTATTAACACAATACTGCAAATAGCAATAGTTACTGAAGCTTTACATATTGGAAGCCTCCTGGAGCTGCTCACTTACTGCAACCCACCAGCTACTGTGGTAACGAGGCCATTCAAGATAAAAATGCAATTTAAGTGTTATGTTGTGCTGGTCCAACAAAAATATATCGCTAAAGGGCCTTTATTACAATATTTTCGGATCTATGTTCTAATGTTGTTTCCCTATCAAAAACATACCCAGAGTTTTGTTTCATTCACACATGTTTAAAATAGAAACCCTGCATATTTAGGTTGAGTTCTTCTCTCAAACAGAAAACACTCCATGCACCTTTACTAGAATCATTTTGGTCATTTAAGCCCTGGAATTGCCAATCTCTACTGAACTAAAGGTCAAAGATAGCAGTTAACTTAAGAACTACCACTTCATGACATCACAAGTTGGAAAAGAGTATTTTTTAGCTTTGGAGATGTAGACAGACTAATAATAAAGTAGTCGTTATCTACACAAAGTAAGATAAAATAGGCATTAACCAACTATTTTAAATGACTTTGTACAATCCACAGCATTGGAAAAGATTGTTTTTTTATTATGATAGAGGAATGCGTGATAATCTCAGGCCTTCAAGTGTAAATGAAATAAAGAGGCATTATTCTGAATGCAAAACCATGAGCATACGCACTTATCAGTCACAGTTATCATTTTTATGAGCAGAAAGTACAGCAGCATAATGCTAATATTTTTAATGAATGAAAACAATACTGAAACAGTCTTTGTACAATTCAAGCTGCAGGCCTCATATGATCGCTTAGGCCCATAAACTATGCAGTGATGTTTAACCCACTTAAAGAAACAGCTTTGTTCTTTTGAGGTGGTCGCCCAGGTTTTCTTACATTGTGATGGATGTGTTTAGTCACTAAGTTAAATTTGCTCTTCGGCCTGCCCCACACACACCCAGGATTATCTAGTGAACCAACCCCCATCATCTCTCTTGTTTCCTCACGGCCCGGTCAGCCTCACCTTTAGCCCCTTCTGTCTTCTGCCTCTTTCAAACCCCTTCTGTTGGGACCATAGACCCTCAGTGGATAGAGAGGGGCTACAAGCTTTTGTGTTACACAACAAGAGATATGTGGTCATTGGTCAGTAAATCTCAAGCAGTGGTGTAGGGACCACTGATACACACTGTATACAGACACTGTCTAGTTTGGTTAGTTTGGTTATCGATAAACTATTCTGATTATATGTAAGGGTTGCAAAGATATCATGTGGATAGGATAGAGTGCTGGTAGACTCCTCTCTAACCCCTAATTTTAGTAATAGTTTTTATCTGTTTTCCTGATTGAAACTGGGAGGAAAACGTAAAGCAACGCTGTGTAGTTTCTGGACAGAGCACCTGCATGATTTCATGGAAATAGTTAAATCCAGGAACATTCTCCGTGGGGACAGATACGTTTTATGCCATACTACATATTATAGCCAGGAACATTTCCATGGAGACAAGCAGCTCGCCTACAGTATGTTTTTCTTTGTTTTTCAGTGCAATAAAAACATAAAAAATGGAAAAAAAAGCTTTTATTGAAGACTATTTTTGGCTAAAAAGTTACATGTTGGGCGTCTTTCAGTTTATGTCATCCAGTTCTAAACCATATTTTATTCCTTGTATTAGCTATGTTAGTGGGATTTAGTCTCATTTTAGCCAGTTAGAACCTAAAAAGACAGATTTTTGGGGTGGCACCTGGTGTGAAAAGCTCAGAATTACTTTGAGAGGTCAGACCAAAACCAGCAGTGGGAAGAAGGGGCCAAGAGAGCATCAGCTGTGATCAGATTATCCCTGTGATTGTAGTCCGCAGACCATCCCAGACATGCAAACTCACCTTTTAAGAAGCAAAATAAATACAACAGGGGTGATAAGCTTCAAGGCCCACCTACCACAGTTAACACAAGTTCTTGTCCCAGCGGAGGACCCCCCTAATCCCGTGGCTTGGGTAACCAGGGGATTTGCCCAGGAAGCATTGTCTAGTGGAGGAGAATGAGGGTGCAGAGAAGAGAAGGCAGAGACATAGAGGGATGCCTAGCCACAAACTTAAGCAGGCAAAGAAAGGAAACGCAAAGGGAGGATCAAAAGAACTGAAAAAGTAGGGATTAAAAAGCTTTTAACAAAACTAGTGAGAGTGAGAGAGGAGAGGAGGAGGAGGGGGCCGGAGGAGATGGAAGTCTTGAGGAAAGAGCTGACTTTAAAGGGAATCCAAACATTAGAGATAGGGAGAGTTAATATTGTACCACTGGACAGTTTAGAAATGAACCTCATATTGTGAGCAAAAGCGACTTTAAAACCAGTGCTATTTTAATTTTTACTTTTTTATGTATTACAACTAGTCACTGTCCTGCTACTTCTGCCACAACCACTTTCATTATGGCTTTATACTACTCTCTCTAACAATGCAACAACTATTACTTTTAAATTCAAATCTCAAATGTAATGTTCCTCTAAAATGTAACACAGTTTAAATAAAATATATTAGGAACCTGATTTGAAGTTATTAAAATAAAAATATCCTCTTCCACCAGTGCTGTGGCATGTAAAACAGTAGCGCAGATAAACTAGGGAGCAAGTCTTAAAATCTTGGCTTGTTGAACAGACACAGGCCTATTTTATTTATAGGTGGATCATGTTGGATTGTTTGCCCAAAAATTATAACTTCTACCTGTATTTATTGCCCACAAATGCGTACACTTCCTACTTTTCCTTCATAGTGGTTGTACTAATTCCTACATTAAATCTTACACCATACACAACTGTACAAAACTGAACCTCCCTGCTTTTCTATGTGTGTGGTATAGCCCGCAGCTGGTATAGTATAAAACTCAATGTACCGGAGATTGTTTATCACTTTTGCCGTTCTTTCTGATGTTGCCGGAGAATTACTGGTCCCTCCTGCCTCCCCAAGGACTCCGGGAGGGGACAGTCTGCGCATTAGTGAGGAGTGGTGGCGCATACTAACTACCGGACATACTTCCTTTCAAAGTCTTTTTCAAAAACTGGATTTGAGCTTGTATGCATATAGACAATGGCTGTAGAATATGAATAGACATACCATGGGAAATACATCAAACCCAATGTTGTGTTTTGTCCCATGCAGCGCCTTCTGCAGTACCCACAGTTCACCTGATGGCGGCCACAGCGAGCACCATGAGTTTGTCCTGGTTGCCCCCGGAGAAGCCCAATGGAATAATTCTCGACTATGAGATTAAGTACCATGAAAAGGTAAGATGCAGTGTTGGTTAATTTGATCTAGTTCATTTAGTCTGGTCTTTTGTTTTATTTATGTTGTTCCGACTGTGGGGAAACAATGCCTCCGCTGATAAACCCAAAATTCCAGGCATTTTTCTTCTTGTGCTCCTGTGTGATCGCATTCCTCTAATTAGCTTTTCCGCTACCCTATCTGCCTTAGCTGTTTTATGTTTTCATTATCCATTGTCCATTGATAATGCTACCTTTGTTTGCACTTCTTATCCTCACTGCGGCTCAGTCCATGCCTTAGGAAGTAAAGCTTTATTTTAGGTACTGTGGAAAGAACTAAAGTAAACTTATTAACAACAGATAATTTTGGATATTTGCCTTGACATAGTTCACTTTGAATAAAGATGCAGTGTGGAACTTTTCTGGTGAAGCATCCGTCACCTGCTTGTCCCCATAAAGATGTTTTTGATTTGCTTGGAATGTTCCAGAGTATGGCATTAAAATGATTTATCTTCATGGAGACGAGCAAGTACTGTCACCAGGCCAAGTTACAGGTCAGATCTGTGGCGAGGCAAGCCTGCTAACAGTAATGGATGTGTTTTTTGAGAAGAAGAAAAAGAATCTCTGTAATTGAAAATAATTGAAAGTGACAGACCCTCCACCAGAAAAGTTACACAGTGCAGTGTTAAAAAAGTGCACTACATAGTCATAACAAAACATTTCAATAGATTACAAAAAATGAAATGCACTAAAAGTTTTCACTCAAGATCTATTAGCAATTAGCATGAGCTAACATTTTACTTTTTCTCTCTTGTGTTTTTTATAGGATCAAGGAGAGGCTATTGCTCACACCATGACCGCTCAAAGAAGCAGCGCTCGTATAGAAGGCCTCAAAGCGGGTACTCCCTATGTAGTCCAAGTCCGAGCTCGCACTGTGGCAGGCTACGGCCGGTACAGCAGCCCAGCAGACTTCAGCACTAACCTCCAAAGTATGCATTATTTATACATGGATATTTGGGATCTGCAAAGAAGCACTTTTGACCCAAAGCAGTGCCTTTAATCATAAACCAGTCTGCCCCCCAAAAGGTTAAGAAAATATTCGGTTCGCTCATTATCTCTAGTCATTACTATGCAATGACGTCTTATGAATTGCATTATTTAAGAGAAGATATCTATCAGTTCATTTTAAAATTGATGAGAACTTAGATATGGAGATTCAGTAATGATTTCAATTATGCAAGTATATGTGAAGTAGGCAGCAATTTTGGGCAAAAAGTCCTTTTACTTCTACTTAAATACACAAGAGAAACACTAACTATTCTTCAAATGTATTAAGTAATAGCAGTATTATCATTAAATCTAAGTATTTGTAGTATTCCATTTTCCCAGTACTCTTATTCAGTTGTATTTTTTTCTTCTTTTCAGCTGATCCACCTAAGACTTGGCAAGAGCTATGGCCACTCATTGTTGGATCAATCACTGCTACCTTTGTATTTATCATTGCTGTAGTGGTCATTGCCATTGTCTGCCTCAGGTGAGAAACACATATACACATCTACACAAATCACTTTAATTAGGCTGCTAGAACTAAGCAAAAAATAATACATCTAACTGTATAAATGTCATTGTCAGCTGAACTCCAATCACGCTACAAAACCTTTTAGTGGGTTCTTGCGATGTCCTTTGTGAATCCTCTGAATAGCAGATTAGCTCTAAGAATCTGTGAATAGCTGTCATCCTTGGCCAAAATAGTTAGTCATTGCCGAGCGGACACAGCATGGAGGAGCAGATGTTTGGGCCTGATAGACTCACGCTCATGTCCCTGTGCTCGCAATCAACTGTTTCCCAACCACAATGAGCCCAGATGCTGCCCTGTCCACTGCTCTACTGACAGAAAATGCAACTCCAAAAATTGACATTGCATCAGCTAATAACTTCTTTCCTATAGCCCTCATTTTTGTGTGTGTGAGACTACCTTGTGCGTATACAATAGTACCCATTGGGTCCTCTCCAAAAGCCCATACAGACAGTGTGGCTGACAGGCGTGGACTGCGTTCATGCTACACTGAATAATAATTTTTGTCTCTTCCCTTACGTTTCTTGTGTCTGCCGCTATCCTCTTCTGGACTACCATAGACGGAATAGTAATAACACGAAACATAGAATCGGCATATTTTTACAGAAACTAAATTCGAATTTGAAATGAGATGGTAATGCACCAGCGGATATTACTGCCCTGGATAGTGGTTTGACAACAAAGCAACACATTAACATGTCATTTCTACAACCCGCCCCCATATCACTGTTACTGCACTCTTGCCCAGTTCATATGCAAGAATGACAAATTAGATGCGTTATTGTACTGAATGGAATCAACACTGTATTGAAACTTTGAAAATTGCTTATTTAACCTTTTAGAGAGTTTTATGTCTCCAAATGGCTTTTACTTCATTATTTTATACTTGAATTCTTCTTCGAAATCCTCAGACAATGGTACAGCTTATTATCCTCCCATGCAAAAGTGCCACTGTGTTCCATTGTACACTGCAGAAATTAGCCTTCACTTGTATTTTTGCACCGTGCTGTGTGGAGTCAAACTCACTCATTTGGTGTTTCCAAACGTCTCAACAGGAAGCAGAGGAATGGCTCAGAGTCAGAGTACACAGAGAAACTGCAGCAATACAGTAAGTCTCTGAGCTGAAATGTGCTGTTTGGACACAGCAACTTTTTGCACGCACGTTTTTACTCATGTGCATTTGACTAATTATGCATTAACCACAGCAATGTAGAGGTGGAAGATAACAGAATTAATCACCAAAATAACTGAAAGGTTACCTGGCTAAAATCTCTTCTTCTTATCTATACATCCATACTATTACTTTTGCTGCTGATACTACTAATAGTGCTGTACTACTAAACCCTTGTTACTACCACAATGATTGAAGTGGGAGTACCTTGTTACCTTCTACCTCTGACATTGTGCTTGATGATAACTGTATGCAAATGTCGCTGCAGAATGTTAACTGGGATGTATATCTGGTGTTAGATCATCAAGTTTTGTCTGGCCGCATCGATTCACTTTCCCCAATTCTCGCTACTGAATCCCCCATAGTAACGCCGGGCATGAAAGTCTACATCGACCCCTTCACCTACGAGGACCCCAATGAGGCGGTGCGCGAGTTCGCCAAGGAGATCGATGTTTCCTGCGTGAAGATCGAGGAGGTCATCGGCGCAGGTAACCCACCCAAGCTCCTGAGCTACAGGGGGAAGGCTGCTAGTCACCTCCAGGCCATTCCGTTAGAGGACTTCACACCAAGCGGTACTTTGATTCAATTCATCGCTAGCTCATCTCGCCCCTTCCTCTATACCTTCACCTGTCACCTGCTAAGACTCCCCAGATAGACACTGTCATGTGGTTAGTGTGCTAGATGTGTAGTCTTTGAGGTAGCCTGATTTGCCCAGTTGTAGCATCCCTTTGATACTATGCATTGTGCATAGTATGTAGTACTTTTCCTTATGTGTGAAACGCTTGTTTTTACATCTGTCCCTACAAAAAAAAAGAGTCCAAACCTGGAAGGAGATGCATGATCAGCAATTGCAGTCGATTTACAACGAGCTTTCAGTTAAATTTAATTCAAACTGAACCAGTTAAAATCTGTACAAACTATAAACAAGTTGATTGAATCCATAGCATATACTATTTGTATTTCTTCTTTAAATCAGAGCATACAGTGCACATGATGATAGCCAACACTGTGGGTGAAGTGTACTAGAGGATGTTCATGGATGTTCTCTAAAGATATGGGAGTATTCATGAACACACAGCCCAGTGCAATCACGTTTCAATAAACACATCATCAGTCTGAGCCCATCACATGCACACTCTTCCAGGATTGGCAGACTCTGTTCTCACCCACAAAGTAGTGAATGAAAAACATGGGAACACTTTTATTTTGTGCACAGTGTGGGTGTGTCCCTTTTTAAAGTAACTTTGATGATGTAGTCATTGATTTATCTTTTGTATACTATTTTAAATACAATATATTATTACTGAATAATATTTCTGCTCATAAGCTCCAGGAAAGGTCACTTTGAGTTAGAATTGTATCTGAGGCCATTGTGAAGGCAGAGATGGGAGAACCCTGCTACTACTTCTGCTACTACCAATACTTCTGCTACTGCTACTACTTCTACTGCGACAAGCTACTACCTCTTCTACTGCTGAGGCTACTACTACTTGAAAAACCCGTCGCTTCCCAGCATTCGCCTTAAAAAGTGACAAGTCCTCAACCCTTTCCTCCCCCTTGTCCCTCCTCCCTCTGCTCTGCCCCTCCCTCAATCAATCCATCCATTATTCCCCCCATTATGACTCCATCACAACTTTCATATTCATAATATCACTATTTCTCCTTCTTCTCACGTTTTTGGCACACGCTTGGTTGTAGACTCTCAACGCAAAATATCCTCCTCGACTCCCAAGCTACTCTCTCCACCTCTTTCCTCCTCATGCTCTCGCTACACAAGCCAGTCTGAAGCTTAGGCCATCCATCCCCCATTTCCCCATTTCTTCCTTTGTTTAACATTATTTGTATTAGTATTTTCCACACTTTTGTCACGCTCCCACCAGCCATCATTACTCTTCATGCCAGTTGTTTTACATTATTTAATCATAGCCTAACAGCACCCAAAGTTTTTCCCCATGCTAGCACCCATCATCCTGTTGACAGTGGCCTAGGCTTAATTGCAGTCCTTCCTCTACCCCCTTTGAAAGCCACCCCACCTTTTGCTAGCCCGTCCCTTGCTCCTTGGTTCTAACCAGTTAACTGTCCCCTCTCTTCCCCCACTCTCCTCCACTTTTTTCCCTCATGGCCTCTCTCCCCTCTCCCTCTCTTTGTCTCTGTCTGTCTGTCCATCGCTCCTCTGCCTGTCCCACATGGGCTGTATCACAGGGGAGTTTGGAGAGGTGTGCCGCGGTCGCCTCAAGTTACCGGGGCGGAGGGAAATCATCGTAGCCATCAAGACTCTGAAAGTGGGCTACACCGACCGGCAGAGGAGAGACTTTCTGTCCGAAGCCTCCATCATGGGACAGTTTGACCACCCCAATATAATCCGCCTGGAGGGAGTAGTCACCAAGAGCCGGCCGGTGATGATTGTCACAGAGTTTATGGAAAATGGAGCGCTCGACTCATTCTTGAGGGTAAGTTTGTGGTTTTAAGAAAAAGCATTATTGCAAATTATGAATGAAGAATTTACTTTTCTTCAGTGCATGAATAATTTTGTTACACATGTGACTAAAGCAGTTTGCTGAATGTCTCTCCATACTCTTTACCCCCATTTTAAGATTCTTTACTGTTTACTGTTTAATAAATATAAGTGGCCAGCAGTGCTTTTAGCAGAACAATGGACTGGCTGTATCATGGATAAATAATTACATTTCTTGTTATTGACTATGTAATGTGGTATTGGATGAGCAATATAATCTTTTCCCAAATAAATAAACAGGATTGAATCTTTGAATGATTTGTTACACCACAATAAAAAAAAGTAGTCCATGTTACAAATTCTTAAAGTGTTTTTCTTCCGTTTGCAGTTGAACGATGGTCAGTTCACTGTGATCCAGCTGGTGGGCATGCTGCGTGGCATTGCAGCGGGCATGAAGTACCTGTCAGATATGAACTACGTGCACAGAGACCTGGCTGCGCGCAACATCCTGGTCAACAGTAACCTGGTGTGTAAGGTGTCCGACTTTGGCCTATCACGCTTCCTGGAGGACGACCCTACAGACCCCACGTACACGAGCTCACTGGTGAGTCAAGGGAAAGACTGTGGATGTTAACCTGTTTTTTATCAGAGGCAAGTAAAATACTCGGTAACACTTATACTTGAATTACTCTTAATTAAGCATAAACATAGACTCAATTCATATTGAACAAAAAGTTAATTAAGAATGATATAGGCTTAGTATCTACTTGATTAAGACCCTAACTCCTAACCCTGACCCCTTAATTAAAATGCTACTAAGCCTGACTCACTCTTAATAAACTATGTGTTAGTTATAATTTAAGTCTTTGTTCATACAAGACTAAATACTAAGACTTAATTGTTATAAAACTGCACTGAATAGTAAAAGTACTGAAGAAATTCTACTCATGTACAGTACACACAAAAGTACTTGCTGTTACTATTCCTGCTATTGCTACTGCCATGGCTCTAATCTTACTCCTCAGAAAGTTTTCAGCTTTAGATTTTAGTTCTCTATTTTGACATTGCTACTTTCTACCTCTTCTCTATTAACTCCTATAAATGTTTAGAAGAAACTATCTTGCAGTCATGGTATCCCTATAAGAATACCATATGTACCACTCTATATACTGTGTAACGCTAGGCTGTATAGTCCATATATTTGTCCATATGCTCATACCATGTTTTGTACTAACCTTGTGAGTGGACCCTTGTGTTTCCTTGACTCACCGTCTCTCTTCCCTCTCGTGTGTGTATGTGATCTGTGTCCGTGCTCCATCCCTCCAGTATTTCATGCTCACCTACTCATTCGCATATCCACAGGGAGGCAAGATCCCCATCCGCTGGACCGCCCCTGAGGCCATCGCCTACAGGAAGTTCACCTCCGCCAGTGACGTGTGGAGCTATGGCATCGTCATGTGGGAAGTCATGTCCTACGGCGAGCGGCCATATTGGGACATGAGCAATCAGGATGTAAGTGTCATGTTTTGTTTATCTATAAAATTAAAGATGCACTTTGTAACTGGTGAGGAGTCTGCCACCTGCTTGACTCCACGGAGCTGTTTTTGTTGTTGAAAAATACCTTTAATAACCTGCATTCTTTAGGGTGGCCTCTTCACAGTAAGAACTGTAACTTGGCCTTGTAGCGTCACCAAGATGATAAATAAGTTGAATGTCATACTGTGGAGCATTCCAGGGAAGACAAGCAGGTGGCATGTCCTCCACCAGAAAAGCCACAGTGCACTTAACAATAACTACTGCATTTAGAAGAGTGAATTTGGTTTGACTGTTTGACTAGCTTTCGTGCTTGGCTGGGATTGTTTTACTTCACAATATTCCTAACTGTAGAGTTTTCTAGTTGTGGAAGGAAATTGCATTTTAAAAAAACATAACACAAAAGACTTACCCTGGCCTGTTGCCATTTCGCTTGAAGAAAAATAAAAAAAACATATTTAGATCAGTCTGGTCTGTGCCCTCAGTCATGTCTAAGTAATAACATCCTGAAATTTACAGCTAAACAAAAAGTTTACTCACTTTTTTATACAGCCTGTTCCGTTGTACTTTATTTTCTGAACAGTCTTGTCCTTGTCCCTACTATTTCTAGCCAGGCAAATTGATTGTGATTCCTGTCCTCCCTCCCAGGTGATAAATGCAGTGGAGCAGGACTATCGACTGCCTCCTCCTATGGACTGTCCCACAGCTCTGCACCAGCTCATGTTGGACTGCTGGGTCAAAGAGAGGAACCTACGACCCAAGTTCACTCAGATCGTGGCCACACTGGACAAACTCATTCGCAACGCGGCCAGCCTCAAAGTGGTCACCAACAGCACACAATCCACTGGGTAAGTTTGCTACATTCTTATAGAGCCAGATATAGACCCTGAAATATATAGCGTGACAAATGGGGCACTCTGAGTTTAATTAGACTAAGCAGTTTAAAACTCCAAGTGCGGCGTTGTTTATCCTGTTGAGATGTGAGATAGAAAACAACGTTAAGTGCTATTATATCCAATTACAATAAATGCGGTATAAATTGTAATGGCTAGACAGTTAAAGCATCTCCCAAGCAATGTGGGATTTCTTATTCCGCATTGGTCAGTGTCTGTCAAAAGTGGTCCAAGGCAAAAACTGTGGTAAATCAGGAATAGGCGACACACTTGAAGAGATATTACAGATTGTAGTCCGTTTGCTGTTCAGTTAAAGGTGCATTGTGTAACTTTTCTTGTGGTCGACCCACGAGCTGCTTGTCTCCATGAAGATGTTATTGCTTTGTTTAGAATGTTCCATGGTATAGCATTAAATGTATTCATCCCACGGGATAGACAAACTACAATCACTAAGCTACATTACAAGTCAGATCTGTGGAAAGGCAACCATACTCACATATGGAGTTGTGTATTTCTGAGCAATAGAAACAACCTAATGAATAAATGCTAGATAGATATGTTTAAGGCCATACTGTGGAACATTCCAGGCAAAGCAATAACATCTCCATGGAGACAAGCATGTGGCAGACCCTCCACTACAAACGTTGTGCAATGCACCTTTAAAGCTGATTTTGATAGAAATAATACACTGTTTGTTGCAACTGGGGGCATTCTCTTTCTCTATGGTGATCAGAAATTTCAATGTAAGGTAATTAGACCTTAGCATTACGACTCCAAACTTTACATTTTGCCCTTCCACCATTCGCTTCAAATTAGCCTGAACTAGGAAAGTGGAGAAGTTGTAGACTGAATTAGAGGCAGTTGACCTACCTACCCATCATGCCACCCGGGTCTTGGTGTCTTAGGGGAGGGCTCCAGACAATCCTGGCACAGGCTCGAGAGGAAAGCCGGGGTCTCGGTTGGCTGCCGGAGTGACGTTCTTGGAAGATTAGGCTTGCAGTTAATTAGTTCGATTAAGGCGATGCAAAAAAGAGATGGTGGCGCCTTTTAATTAGCCTCTAACAAGATTTTAAACGGGCTAGCAGCGAGATGGCCTCCTGCTGAAAGGCCCTGGCAGCTATTGGAAGTGTACATGCACAGAATACGCAGATTATTAGGGCACTTTGAAAGGTACACAATTTAGGCAGAAGCAAAACATTTACTTTTGGTGTGGATTTTCAAGTTCCTAATTTATTTGAGATGTGTAGGTCTTATGGCTTGTAGCGTTTGCATAATAGCTTGACTCTTTCTATAGTTTAAAGTTCCATAATGTAACTTTTCTCCTTGGTAATGGTAAAATTGTCTGTGTATAGCTTTTTTTTTAAAATTACATTTGGTTTTATTGCTCAAAAATACACCCATTTGGAGGCTGTTCTCCACTGATCTGACCTGTAACTTGTCTCTGTGGAGATAGTTAAGTTTATTGCTGTATTGTGGAATATTCCATGCAAAACAATAACATCGCTATGGAGACAAACAGGTGGGCCCTCCTCAAGTAAAGTTACGCAGTGCACCTTTTTGTAAAGATCAGGACATGAAATAATTATTGGCAGATGTATATGGAGATTTTGAAATGACTATGAGCTGAATTCTGTCTTTACTACAATGCTGTCTTTAGTCCTGCTGTGGTATGTGTATGTGGTAAATGTATCAAATATATAAGTTACTTATACAACAATATGCATGCTCCTCCCACACTATTCTCACACAGTATACTCTAAAAGCTCTTGACCTTGAGTCCTGTACATGTGCTCCCCTCCCCGTTCTGCTGCTCCAGGCTTACATGTGGCCAGCAACTGTCTGGACTCTTTGAAGTGCGCTTTATAGAAAGATGCCTAACAATGCTCCATTAAGACAAGCCAGAGTTGTGCGTTAACTACAGCCCGGGGGCCAGGGTCTCCCCAGCGCAGTCCTTATTAAAAATCACTCCATCTACACCACTCAATGGAGCCTCTGTATCACTCTTATTAAACTAAGGGCTCTTTTTTGGACTTTTCTTTTTTGTCCTGGTCTTTCTCTTTAAATTGTTAATGAATCTAATGCCATCAAAAAGGATGACAGGATCAGCAGAGCACAGCAGAGAGACAGTGCAGCTCTTTCTCCTCCCTGGTTCAGTAGACACCTCCGGGTCACCCTCATGCCTCCATATGCGTTTCGCCCACTCTGTTTTGCTCCATAGCGTGCAACCCAGACTTATTAAAACTTGCACGGTGGCCTTGCTATCTGTAGCCTTGATCAAAGTAGATTTTATGGAAAGGTCTTTTAAGCTTGTCAACAGGTGTACAAAAAAAAAAAACGTAGCTTTAAAATAGTGATAATGGTTTTACGTTGTGCATGTAGTTAAATTTAAATGCACTATCTCATCGCATAAATCATAGTGTGAGCATTGAAGCCCATTTGTTGCTATCATTCTCTGGTCTGGTCGCTGAGTCAACATTTTTCCCACACATAAGGCAGCCACACGCAGACATCTGTGTTTACACAGCACAGACATTTCACATTTTGATGAAGCAGTTGCCAAATGTTGTTCCATTTAGATGAAAATGTGATGTATAAATCATGTTGTCCCATTATTATGATCTAAACGGGAGCCATTACTGTACATTTCATTGGTGTTTGGTGAGAATTGAATGTGAAATTAAAAACTGCCCATTTGTATGAAATGAATGAATACCTCCAAGCCAAGCCTCCAGCCAGTCCCCACAGTGACCCCCGCCCGCCCTGCCCTGCCCCCTGCACACAGCTCCTTACACAGGGAGACCAAAGGAGGAGGGGGAGAGGAGAGGGGGAGAGGTGGCACTCAGCTGGGGCATTTGGGTGCGAGGTTGGCCTGGCAGAGACACAAGACCTTAACCCTCTCTCTTTCTCTCTCTCCCCCTCCCCTCCCTTATTAATTGTAGGGTCTCTCAGCCCTTGCTTGACCGCTGTGTGCCTGATTATACCACTTTCACCACTGTGGGGGACTGGCTGGACGCCATCAAGATGAGCCGCTACCGTGACAACTTCGTCAACGCTGGATTTGCGTCGTTCGACCTGGTGGCCCAGATGACAGCAGAGTGAGTCTGAGAAGGGGTGCATAATCAGGCCTGGAGTGATGAACTCAAATTAGACTTATATAGATTGACCTTGTGGGAATTAGAAAAGTGTATGCTAAATTAAAAAGGTTGATGACATTTTAATACACAGGGATTCTAGCCATAAGGGCCACCTATACCAAGTTGGTATAGGTCCTAGGAATTATGAATAGGATTGTTTCTGGAAGGGCATCTGGTATAAAACCTCAGCAATTAGAATGGAGAAGCTGTGTTGACACAAATGACTAAAATTGTGTTTTTATTATATTGACGCAATTTAGATTCTGCACTGCAATATTTTAGTTTAATTAAAAGCTTTTACATTGTAATTACACAGAGCATTGCCCCAGCAAATGTTTATCCAGAGGAGGTTGTAAAGAACTCCAATAATGTTATTCTGGCAGCCAAGAATAACAAGAGAGGGAATGCCAAGTAGCATGCAAATCACATTTCCTCTGCTATGGAAAGGTTTATGCAATAAGGATGAGGCTAATATCACCTGCTGCAGCGGATAACAAGTCCTAATCAACACTAATCACTGTGCAGGTTCCCTTAACTGTGGTCACTGGTCGACCTTGGTGCCTCCCTGCATGTTTACAAACAGGAAATGATGTAATGGAATCTTTGGGCAAAATTGTAGTCCGGTGATGATCAAATGAATGAATTAGGATGATAATGATAAATAAATCTTCCTCATTAGCTGCATAATAGGCGGCGGAGGCGGGGGTAATTTGTTTCAATTTGAGCAGGCTGACAGGTGTGCTGTACTGTGGCTCTCTGCTGCCCTTAATGGCCAGTAATTCCTCTAATAGTCCCCATTTATTATCATTTCATCCTCCATCGCTGCACTGATGGGGGGCGCTTAAAAAAGTATTTATTATTTATTGTTGGCTTTTTGAGAGGGTGAATTTGCAGATGGAGTATGAATGCTTGAATGGCACTGGCTTATGTTTGTCCATGTTTAAGTCACCACATTGAAAGATAGGCAGTCATTGAGGAACTCCATGGTAATCACGTGTAATATTAGATTATACAGTGTATGCGTGGATGAATGGGAAGGACGCAGACTGAGGCACACAACCAACAATCAGTTAATCGCAGGGCCCAGACGCCAGACGCTTTTTGCGCAGCTATCAACGGGGGAAATCAAACAAGTGAGCGGAAAAGCACGGTGTTAAACCAAACAAAGCCTCAGTGATTAGATTGTGCAGTCTGACTAATGACTCCCAGTGTAGGTGCCCTCTCTCATGGCATTTTACAGTTGCAGTAATATTAACTGTATGCCAAGCTTTTACACACACACACACGCACACGCACGCACACACACACACACACACACACACATGTTGGAAATGTGGTTGAATTTAATCTCTTGAAAGTAACAAATTAAGCGTCCAAAAGTGCTGTCTCTCAGAGTGCGGACTGTGGCAAATGGCTGTGTTAATCATTACCAGTGAGATTATAGCTCTTTCACATCTGCCAGGCAACGAACATATTCTGTGTTCCGAGCATCCGCTAACATGAGTGTCCCTGTTCTGTTGACTTACCCACGAGGAGCCCATTTTATAGCCCCTCTCCCTCCCTGTGTAGCCTGTTATCATGTGTGTATTTGCTCTCAGGTGAAAGTGAAATCTTCACTTGGGCATGTTGACTTCTGTGCATTATCACTGAGCCACCTGTTCTTTCTGTCTCACAGGGACTTGTTGCGGATAGGAGTGACGCTAGCCGGACACCAGAAGAAGATTCTTGGTAGCATTCAGGACATGAGACTACAGATGAACCAGACACTTCCTGTACAAGTGTGAGCTGTGGGACACACGGACTGATGCAGTCTAAGGACAGACAGACTCCAGGGGCTAAACAGGGCTGAACAAGGCTAGAAAGAGCCATGGGAAACCCCAGCTGCCTCACCATCTCTTCCAATTAGACACAAAGAACAGGCGTGCAGTGCCTCAGACTAGTCTTTTCTCCTTTTCACCAACGCTTCAGCTTTTGCTCAGTTTTATTTACCATGATTTCTCATCCCACAAGAACATGTGTGTTTTGCTTTTGAGACAACAAACCTTCCCCATGCCTCACCATCACCTCCAGTGTCTAATGGATTTGCATGTGCATTCTCATGTGGTTTGCCTTAACCTTCTGATCCAAACCCATCTGCTGTGAACACGGCAGAAATGACACTCCCTAGTTTATGAAAATAACATAAACATCCAGTCAAAGGAAACTAAAGAGGTATTTTGACCCAGACATGGACAAACTAACCTGGTAGATGTTATTGCTTTCTCTTTCTCAATGCACATATACGTTATTTTCCATCTTCATATTGAAGGTGTGTTATCCAAAAGGGCACTTGCTGGGGAGGAGGATAATGATCGGGTCCAGGCGAGGAGGTCAGAGGGCAAAGATGGCAGCCACATCTCTGGAGACTGTTTTGGCTGTTTCATAACCACATGACCTGACTCCCTCAGGTCTTCACTGGGATCATGTTTCCATTAACTCTCTCTGTTTCATTACACCCTCTCATTTGTCCACATTTTTTGTTTTCACTTTTTCACAATTGGGAGATAAATGACTTCAAAATAAACCAAGTCGACCCCTAATGGACACTTGATGTGCTACAAAAGACTGTACCACAGTGACCGACCACTTGGCCTTTTGTGTGTTTTGTACCCAGTGTGCACATGTGTGAGTGAATGACAGAGAACAGAGTGTGTGGGTTTGGTTGTGTGTTAGTTTCACACAAGTATACTGTACAATACAGCTTCCGCTATTTGCCAACGTGGAGAGTTACCGCATGAACTGAACCGTGACATGGAGCAAAAGTTATGCTATATTCTGTGGACAACTGTTAAACTTTTTTATTGAATTAAAAAAAAGAACTTTGGACTTCCACACATATATAATTATATGTATGCATCATACGGAGAGAAACCATGATGGACACCTTACTTTCTACTTAATATTACCTGGATTTAGAATAATCAAAATTCTTGTTTTAATTTCCTGCCCTATGTATTTATTTGTACCTCCCCCACCCATCTCCCCCTGCACCAAAACCAGGTGGACCTTTGGCCATTTGGGACTGTGGAACAATCAGAAGAGAGAGGAATTTCAAGAGGATTCTCATTAAACTAAAGAAATGACATATAAATTGGATATTGTATTTTTGTTGTTGTTCTAAACAGCCTGTAAATGTTTTGTAACAAAAATATGATAAATAACAAATGAAATTCTGTGTTTTGACAAAACAGGTGTTGTGAAATGTTTGGGTTGGGGTGGAATTCAGTTTAAGTATGCTTAGACTGGCACTTAAGAGCTGTATAAAACTTCCTGAATTTCAAAAGACCATATCCCAAAGCACTGGGCCTTTGCTAATGATCTTCCAGGCACCTTAACACATGTCAGCGATTCATCAGTGTCTCTCATGTGTAATATTTCCCATAATTCCTCACACCGCCAGCTTGTCTTAACATACCATAGCTGTTAAATGCTTGTAAAACCCTGACATAGTGCTGTGTCAGACTTGTCAACTTGCCTGCCAATCATCAAGAGTAGGCCCAGAGGCAGAGCTCCGTCACAGGGCCCACGCTTTTTCCACCTCATCAGAGAATCCTGGAGAAACCTTTTGGTCTCCTCCTGTCAGGTCGATTACCATGGGAACGGATCAGGCATTGTCAGGATCCATCGTCGTAGAAACGTACAGAGTGACAGGCTGACCTATCATTATCTCTCTTAATTTCCCGTCTGCTGTGCAATCACTGTGTCTCCGCTCGGACTGTGTGATCAGTAAGTCAAAGTCAACTACGATTCCCGGAGACTGTACAAATTTATGTACCCCATAGGTTCCTAAATGATAGCAGATGAGTCCAAGTCCAGATTATTTCAGCATTTTGTTAAGTGCAGTGTCTACTATGGAATTTTCAGGCTAGTTTTCATGTTGTGTGGGTTAGATCTATCAGCACAAGGTCTGTTTTTAATCTGATGCCAGTTGCACAACCTTTTGATACTTATTTAGTTGGTCACATGCACATGAATTATGCATGCCATACAGATGCTGTAGCGAGTAGAAAATTCACATATCCAGGTTTGGGACTTCGTAATTAGCCTGTTGAAATCAATATAAAAAGAACTGAGCAGATTAACCCAGTACCTTCGATTCCATGAAGGAAACTGCATTGTAAATAACAGTGTCTACATAAGCGACCAAACAAGTGAAATACATTTTACAATGTACATATATATATATATTCCACCATGTGATGTCATGTAGAGGTAGTTTATAAGTTAACAGCTCCTTTTTCAGAAGAGATTGCCAGTTCCAGGGTTGAAATTATCCACATTATTAAAATAAACAGAGTGTTTTCAGTTTCAGAGAAGAACTCAGTCTAAAAATATAAGGCTTGCGTGTTAAGCATGTGCAAATGAAGAAAAACACAACTCCAGGTATGTTTGTGCTGAGGAAACAACATTATAACTCAGATCACAAAACAGTGTTATACTGACCCTTTAAAACCATAAATACTACACCAACACAAAAATGTCTTCCGGGATTACCAGGAGAACCTTTCCTCTTGACTTCCTGAATAGCCCATAAGCCACCCGCTGCTGCAGACCATACATCACGGAGCTGATGAAACAAAGATGGTCCCACTGAGGGGCTAAGCAGGATCATATGGTAAAGGTGCGTATGAAAAACGGCAGCGCTTTGGAGACGGTGAACTATTGATGAAGTGCACATGGTGTGGTGTTGTTTTGAGCCAAAGCCAGGCGGTCGTGAGGGATGAGCTCCTCTGGCACCACCTCACATCTTTAAATAATTATGCTGCCAACACATCAGCAGCAAACAATTCATCTTTGAGGAAGAGTCTCCAACACGTCCATGGGAGTGTTTAAAATTTAACTTTTACAACAACAGGGGAAACCAATTTGTTAGTGTAGAAAGTGTAGTTCTCAGGGGTTCTCAAGCTGTGGGTGCAACATTTCATAAACTGGCGTCTACTGATTGTGTTTACAGTTTAAAGGGTTCATATTACGCTATTTCTTGATCTGTGTTATCATGTTTTCTCATAAAAAAATAGACCTGAGTTGTGTTTTATTTCATTCACACATTTAACACACAAGCCCTGCATATTTAGGTTGAGTTTTTCTCTCAAACAGAAAATGCTCTGTTCCACATTGCCATGTCATGTGGCAATACAAGAAGTGCTCCCCAATGTTCCTAAACTCCATACACTACAATCATTTGGATAATTTCATCGCTGGAATTGCCAATCTCCACTGAACAAAATGTAGCCGTTACCTTGAAAACTACTGTTTCATGACATCGCAGGGTGGAAAAGACCATTTTGAGCTTTGGAGATGTAGACAGACTAATAATAAGAGTTACTCAAACGTGTGAATGAAACAAAACTCAACTCCGGGGATGTTTTTGATACAGAAACATTATAACATGGCTTAAAGCTCACAAGAGTCAATTTTGTGTAATATAGGACCTTTAATATAGAAAAGGCCAAAGGTAGTCCAGGTTTGTAAACACGCAATTCAGAGGGCTTGAATATAAAGCACCACAAGGAACTTTTTAGCCAAAAAATAGACTAAAATAGAAGCAAATATCACAATCAATGTTTTTATTGCACTAAGAACCTTGAAAAACATTCATCCTTTAATGTGAGCAGGCTTGCATCTCCACAAACCTGACTCAAACATAGCATGAAATTATTGCTTTGTATAAAATTGTATGCCTTCAATCGTATCTGGAGAATTTTCTGAAAAAGAATGGTTTGCAATTTTCTATTTCTATGGATTCATGCATAGTGCCGTCACTAAAAAGTTACGCAGTGAGGCTTTAAATTGGTTTAGTTTCATCCATTTATTCAGATTTCTACACTGTGAAAGTCTTAAATCATTTCTTACCTTATCTTAGAATTGGAACATGCTGTTTTTGTGGTTTATGTTTAGAGCAGATTTATCCTTGGTCTAGTCCTGCTTTTTACCACTGATATTCCATGTCTTTTTTCATTTCGTACCTTCCCCCAGACCAGAGTAAGTCAATCATTCAGATTATACTTCGAAATCCAAATATTTCCTGAGGTGGTGTCAAAAGTTTGTGAATCACAGTCACTGGTCTCGCCAAACACGTCTTCCTGTGCCAATACAAACTTGTTGGAACATTCCTTCATCTTATCTTCCCATGTTTAGACTCCTCCAACATGCCGTTTCTATGACTGCACTTAACCCTTTGGCTGCTTTTCCATTACTGCCTTTACAGTAGCTGACTTCTCCTACTAACAAGCTCAGTGTTTCTGATGGATTTCATAACATGTGTCCCTCAGAGTTATTATGATATACGATATTATACATGTAGAGACAAACTATAACTGTAAAATACACAAAAATTCCTGCGAAACAAAGCAGTTGTCAATTTCTCTTTGAAAAGCATCCAGGTGTATTCCAAGACTCAAATGAAATGACAAAAAATCTGATGTATTATTGAAGAAATATTTTTAAATTATCCTTTTTGCAATTAAATTATTATACAAACTTGACTCTGACCTTGACTCTTTTTCTTTGTACATTCACAAGCTGTACAGTATGGGATTTAAACAGCAAGCAGTGTTACCATGGCAACAGCACACTATTTATATGCCTTGGTCGAAGTTATTCACTTATAAAATTCTATAAAAGACCAATTTAAATGTGAACCATGTAACCTTCCTGGTGGAGAGTCAGCTTCCTGCTTGTCTCCATGGTGATGTTATTCCTCTGCAGAATGTTCCACACTAAAGTAACTTATTAGTCCCCATGGAGACAGGCATGTGGCTCTACCATGCCAAATTACAGGTCAGATCTGTGAAGAGGCAACTCTGCTCACAATGAGAATGTATGTATGATTTTCAAGATATTTTTGAGCAATAAAAGCACCTGTATTTGAATATAATAGATACGTTAATGCCATACTGTGGAACATTCTTGGCAAAACAATAATATCGGCATGGAGACAAGCAGGTTCCAGACTTTAATTTGTTGCAACAGACAATTTGACATGTCTGTGTACTGTATTTTTCTTTTAAACCTTGTAACCCAATCTTCAGGTGATAAAGCAATAAGAGCAAAACATTGTGGACACAGGCGGAAAAAGCAAAAATGAAGGTTAGAGCCGGACAGAATATGTGAATGAGATGGATCCATGTGGAACAGTGGAGGAAGCTGAAAATAGTGTAGAATATAAAGTGTACTGGTGGTCAGTAGTTCAGAGCCTTAGAGAGAGTTTGGAAGAGTGTGCTGGTAATATTATAGAGTGTAGAAACAGTCACAATGAAGAAGACAAAGAGCAGCTGGAGCAGGAGGGGTGAAGATGTTTAGGAATAAAGATGAATAAACCCATATATGTGTATGCGTGGGATTATAGAGAGGAAATACTGGGTATTGGTAGAAAGATGCTGAGGTTAGAGCTTCCAAAGAGGTGTATGGATGGCATGAAAATTAAATTAATTAACTTAATTCATTAAAGCAACACCTTGTAACTTTCTGAATGTGACATGTCACCTGCATAATTCCATGGAACTAGAAAGCATACCTTGGAACATTTTCCATAGAGATAGATACATTTTATGCCATGCACTGGGGAACAATGGACTGCAAGTCTGCTCACAGTACGGACAGATGTCTTTCATTGGATTAAAAACATCCAAAAAGACAATTTTTTTTAGACAAATATGTTATGAAATGGGGTTAAATTGATGCATATAATTTAATGTTGTAACCAGTGAAAGAGAAAAGGGATATATTTATTGAAAAAATGATTAAAGTAATAACTGTCAAATATTCTGACATTCTGGACTAATCCTCCCATATTTCACATTTGTGTTGTTTATGTGGACTGTTTGTTATTTATTCCTTTTCATTTATTTACAGCATTTGTCCTTTTTTTAGACATGAAATGTCTCCACACTTTTATACTTTCATTTTCGCTTTCTTAAGTAGAAATATGTCATTTTTTAATCCAAGTTTTTGATTTGATGTTTTAGCTTCAGACAGGTTTAGTGCTGTCTTAGTAACGCCTGGGGACATTTAAAGTGGCGCTGCATGTAATTCTATTTTTTGGACTGTTATTGCTCATCTTTATAGCTACAGGCGGCTGATGAGTAGATATTGATCCTTGGGAGGAGTTAGCCCGAGTTCATCTATTTTTAATGTGTCCCTGTGTGGATACATTCTGCTGGGTTATTAGAACTGCCAGGGTGCAACATTCAGAAGGATTAAGTCCAAGAAGCTATTGTAAACTCAACAGCTGGGACAATTTATTATTCATTTTCTTCTTTTGTTGCAAAAATATTCATTTTAAAAAAGCGAACCTGTGAATTCTACTGAAAGATATTGCCAAAAACTGGATACATAGATCAAATATCAGTCAAGTCAAAATCCCACTATAACACTTTTTAAAATGTAGATTTTCTGAGTTACTTTTCATTGATCCTAATCCACTTTCTATGGATAACTGTAGCAGTATCATAGCACATGGATATAAGGTTCTGGACTATAGAGTTTTAACAGTAACTCATTAACATTTGGGGGGTAGTTACTTTGCATTCACACTTCCTCTGGTTTGAAACTGATTTGAGCCTAATGTAGTCCTGGAGTAGATTTGCTTTAGTCCTTTTATAGTCTTAATCTGGGTCTTGTTCATGATTAGTATCTGTTTATTCCCAATGATGAGGTGCAAGTGTGAACAAAACCAAAAATACAAAAGATTCACAAATTTTTCACTGCATCATTAGTACCCAGTGAGAGCTAACCACTCTGCCATACAGCGCACCCATTTTGTTTACCACTCTATTCCAGTGTCAACCATCTCCATATTGCTCTGTTAGTCAAAGTCTGATTATTTAAGAGGGATTTTGTTTGGATTTATGAAAGCATGGGAGAATTATTGCACCATCATAAAGCTTAAAACTCCCTCAGTTGATCCGTCATTAGCTTAAATATCAAAACAAGTAGCTGAATGTTGAAAATCAGGACCGCCCAGCTCAGAAACACAAACAATTCTTCTATTATTTCAAGCTGTGTAACCCAACTCAAACCTTCCTTCTCTTCTGTTTTTCCCAGTGGATGAGAACTCCCTTGACTCCCCTCTGTTTTTTCGCTCCATCCCTCCACCATAATCCTTGTCTTTCACATTGGCGTGGCACAGCTAATTGGTCACGTCGTCACAGTGGCACAGGACATGACATAATTGCAGGACAAAAAGCAAGGCGTTTAGCTTTCGGACCTGTCTGGACTTAAGCTTGTACACAGCGGCGGTGGACTGGAAAGCTTAATTACCACGCGCAGCTCACAACTTGCTAATTGGCAAAGATTTCCAGCAGAGAAGAGTGTGGGTCTGTGTGCGCATCTCCGGATCTTGTCTGTAGTTAATGACTTGCACCAAGCAAAGAACGGGGAGGAAAAAAATCGGCATTCCGAAGATGAATTTTTGAGTTTGTGTCGGCCATCTTGGAAGCAGAGTGATTCTCTATTTACAGGAGAATGTACAGTCACATAATGCTCAGGGGCAGAGAGGAATAAGAATAGGAATCTGCCATCCTTAGATCTGGTTTAGATTTGGTCTAGACTCAATCGTTTGAACTTGTTTAAAGGAAAAGTTTACTCTTACTTTACTAAGATCATTTCAAACTAAAACTTTGATCTAAAAGGTGCATTGTTGTTTTGTCTGGAATCTTTCACAGTTTGATATTAAACCTTTCTATCTTCATGGAGCCCAAACCAGACAAGGTTACAGGTCAGATTTGTGGAGAGGAAACCCCGCTCACAAACACAGACTGTTTTTCTAGGTATTTTTGAGCAGTAAAACCACCTGCAATTGAATAAACTTAAAGAAGAGCTGTTTAATGTCATACTGTGGAACATTCCAGGCAGAGGAATGACATCTCCATAGAAACAGGCAGGTGATGGACTCCCAACCAAAAAGTTACATAGTGCAACTTTCAATAAACTACTAACACAACTTGTTTTTTGTTTTTTTTTCCCCAATATAGGTGTTTTCATCAGCACTGTGTCCCTATTACAAAATAATGAAATTCTCTAACCAACAGAGTGTCCTTGAGTGTGGCACAGTAACAAAATTCAAGTCAAATTATTTTTGTATAGCTCAGTTTTACAACAATTTTAGTCGCCTCAGAGAACTGAAAAATTTAACCAACAGAAACAGTTAGAAATGTCATTTGATAATAAAACTGTAGTAAAAGTACGGTTTCTTTTCACTCAGATGCCCTTCCTATTACAACTCTCCCCTTAATGCTTGGGGTTGATAAATAGTAGCCTACTCTTGTATGGAAATCCTCCTTCTTGGCCTAAATTGCTTCAGCATACATCATTTGACAACTCAGTATCTTCCCAAAAAGCAAAGCAAATTGTAACGTACACACAACTGGTGAGCTCCATCAAATGTGCCCTTTTTCATACATGAGAGCACGGCATACTAGTCAATGGGACATCACAGAGGATTATCCCATTCAAAAGGCTGAAAATATTTGACCACCCGCTCACATGGGCCCCCAGTCCCATGGAAAAGAGGGGCACCAGGGCTTTTCTCTACCCCAGAACAGGCTACCTATTGTTGGGTGTTTGGGTGCAGCTGCAGGCTCTTTCTGTCTGATGCTCTGCTCTGCCATGGGACAATATTGTCCAGCACTGTGTTTGGAAGGGAAGGGCCACTGCATACACAGGGTGAGGCTGAGTTCAGAGCTGGGCAGGGGAGTATGAAGTCCAGTATAAGTCACAGTGTGGTAGACATCAGGTATGAGGAACTGAGTGCAGAGAGATAAGATGTTCTCGTGATGGGTCATGGAGATAAAGCCCTAATTTACTGTAAATAGGGATAATGGACAGACACTGGTGAAGGAATCTCTGGGGTCAGATTGTGGGACCCTGTGGAGCAGACATCTTCACAGTCATTTTGTGTGGTGACTGTACATGTGTTGTGTATTTAACATTAAAGGTCCTATATTATGCAAAATTGATTCTTGAGAGCTTTTAGCCGTGTTATAATGTTGTTAACTCATCAAAAACATACTTGGAGTTGTGTTTTGGTTCATTCACACATGTTTGAGTAACCAGCTTTATTAGTCTGCCTACATACCTTAAGATAAAAATGCTCTGTTCCACCTTGTGATGTCATTGTAATTTTTATGTTAACAACTACCTTTAACCTTTAGTTTAGAGGTGATTGCAAGTCCAGGTCTGAAATGATCTAAATGATTCTAGTGAAGGTGTGTGGAGTGGAACGATGTTTTCTGTTTGAGAGAAGAACTCAGCCTAAATATGCAGGGTTTGTGTGTTAAACATGTGTGAATGAAACAAAACACAACTCCAGGTCTGTTTTTGATTAGGAAACAACATTATAACATAGATCAGAAAATAGTGTAATATGGGACCTTTAATATTGGCCATGAAAATAAAGATATACACACTTTGCTATGCTTTACTGAAGACATTTTTGTTACCGTAGCAACTACAGTAGCTTTAACTTCGTTGTCCACCATATGGAAATGTGTCTTTGGTTCACCAAAACATGACACAATACTCAATCCATCACAGCTTTACAGTGAATATATAAGTATCACATCAATGGTTTCATTAACCAGTGCGGATTTTAATGAAAAACATGAAGTGTATAGAGAAAGTATTTTTGAGGATGGAAGCAGCAATTATAAAAGTAACTACTACTTTTATAATTGCTTTGGAGCAGTAGTAGTAGTAAGTTTTTTCTGTAGTAGAATTTGTAGTACTGTGGATGTGAAGAGTGTGTTTTCCATTGTATAGCAGAAGTAATTCACTACAGACTTGAATCCAGCTAGCATCTGCCACCCTTCTCTCCACTGCATGTGTAATCCATCTGTATTTCTCTCCCGTTTATGATAATGAATGTCACACAGACTCTACCTGTGTAGTTAGAGAGAACGTTGCCAGGTCAAGGTCATTTTTCCTCTCCATCGCTGTCATCGCCGCACGGCCAAACGGAAGGGCCTTGTTCTGGGGTGACAACTCATTAAGCGCTCATCGATATTTATCAGTCTTAATCAGAGCGGTGGCAGGCTTGCCATGATTGTTTCCTGGACGTTGGAGGCAATCACACTCTGTCTACCTCACTGTCCTTGATTCTCATGATAAAAAAGTGCATCATGGCTCAGGACATGTGTGTAAAATTAGCATGACGGAAGCGTAGCTGTTTGTTTTTGTATTGCACTTCAGTCATAAGTTTGCCTTACCAGCCAGTCCTACTACATTCTGAGATAGCCCAACCACAGCTTCTAATTTTGTAGCACATGTTTCTCAAATCTGGAAGACATCTCCTCAAAATATATAACTTCTTTTACCTGAGATAAGTAATGGTTGGCGCTTCAGTTGTTGATTATGAAAACAATCCACACTGTTTCTTAGTCCTTCATGTTGTTTTTTCTCCTTTTTTTTTTTTTTTACATGTAAACAGCCATGTTAGTTTTTTATGCGAACAGAGCATGCGTCTCTCTGATTGGTCAATCATGCCTTCTCAAATCAGGAAGACAGGATATGGCTCCAGATCCACTTGTCTTTGTAAAGTTTTGTCAGTGTGTGGTTCAAATAATCTCAATCTTGTGAAACTGGTAATAATGACTTATCAATGATAGCAATTCACTTGATGGTCAAATTACTTCTGCAGTCACAGTTGTCCCGGGGTAGACTCAGAACTGTGTCTGTCAATCTGCACCATCGGTGTCTCCAATTCCCACCCAGTCACACACTGTGTTCAGTGGTGTCCCACCCAAAGACACAATGACCAAACTTTTTTTTGTGGGCGAACTCAAAACTCCAACGTCTGAACTGGCCATTAAAATTCATTCAAAGAGAAAAACAATTTTAAAATGCTTTGGAGCACTAGATTTTGCACACGTGTTTTGTATGTTCTCTGAGCCCCTCACCTCACTAACCAGACAAAGTGCAGCTCACTAATGTGTGGTGGCAGACACACAAAGGTGAGGCCACAGGGGGCAGCACTTAATGCGCCACATTCTCGTTGGATTCGTAGCCGTGTAGCTCTGTTGACCAGTAGGTTTTTATGTTGAACTCTGTGTCAGCTCATTACAAACTTGGCCTTAGTACTGTGCAATGACCTGTCAACAGCACAAATCGGCAGCTTTGTCACCAAATAAAAACGGTCACCAAAATGCTAGAATATCTGACACAGCAGGTGTGAAAGACTGAATGAATCAAACATGTCTTCGTGTATATCCTCTGATGACATCATTATGAGGCTGAGCTCTAATTGGACGAAAGCCGGCGCTACGTAACTCCGCCCAGAGCAGACATGGGCATCATGGTAGAAAGGGTCACACAAAGTTCATCGCGTTGCATCTTGGGTAAACCATGTCCGCTTTTTATAGTGGATAGTTGTGAAAGCAAAATGTAGGACATCTGGTGCAGAGTGAAGCCATCTTTCAATTAAACTAGACAAACAAATGAGATATGCTTTTGATACGAACTGTGAACCCTGGTACTGCAACATAGAGCGGTTTGTTCTATTGCTCTATAGTGAGGCGAGCCTAAACACACAGGACGCTCTTATTGGTCATTAACAAAGATTTGCATCAGCCTTAATTTGGCAGACTGCTAATCTGGTGCTAATGTGGACGATAATGGGCCATAATCATTTGACAGAGGCATAGTTAGCACATAGTTTCATCATTATGCCATTGTATTATATGGAGGATATACAGTTAAAGCACAGCATTAGAGCACACTTTGAAAGCATTTGTTGTTTAAAAGCATGAAGCAATAATATTAAAAAATAAAATTGCCTGACTGAAGAAGAAAACAAAGAGGAGAGTTAAAACCTACTCAAATCAGGATAAAATTTGTTTTGTATTGAATTGGAAATGCACATGCAGAGAGACTTATTTTGCCTATATGCAATCATATAATACTGTTGCATTATATGCATTACAAACATTATTTTTATTTTCCAATTCGGACTCCAGAATTTTTACTCATCTTAAATACAATTCAGTGATCAGGAATGTAGCAGCTAAACCTTGCTATCACTTCCTAAATGTAAATATGCGGTTGGCTGTGTTGACAGTAGCTCTAACTATCCGTGCCATACAGGAGCAGAGCAGATTAGCAGCAGGTCTCAGAATGCCTGACATGCTTGACAACAATACAAGAACATCCTCCTGCAACACACGCTCCACTGGGCCCACGTGACCTGATAACAGTGCCACCCACAGATACGAGACACGCACACAAGCCAGGGTGGACTGAAGGGAAGCACTTGATGGAAAAACAAAACAAAACTAAAACACATAAATAATTATAATGTGTGTAGAAGATTAGATTTGTAACGTGAATATATCTTTTTCAGCGACTTTTCAGCAGATAATATCAGTGTAACTTTTATATAACCTGCTTATTTGTCTTTTGAAAAGTACATGTATTTTATCTAAATGGGGAAAAAATAAATAAATAAATAAAAGTAAGTAAATTAATACAATTTCAATTTCAATAGTTAATAAGCTTAACACTAAAGTCTAAATACTTAATGCATTTTTACATTTATGTAAAATAACTTGCATGCAGATTTACAAAATGTATAGTTTACATATTTACTTTTTATTACTATGGTAATATTTATTGACATTACATTAAAGCCAAACCCCGCAACTTTTTAGACAGAAAACAAAACAAGACTAAAATGTAAGCATGTTTTTTTTTTTCTTGGCCTCCACCTGCTTGTCTCCATGGAAATGTTGTTCCTTTAGCTATAATCCACAGTATGTTATAAAAACAGCAATAAATAAACTTTAATTTAATTCAAATTGTCAACATCTAACGACATTGTTTTTTCACCTAATGTCATTACACCTCTCCCTTTTTACACGTAGGTGGTGTGAACTACTCGTCATATGCTTCGTTTTCCCACTTTTTATTCCCAGTTGCATGTACTTACCTTAATGTGAGGCTGGTTACTGGCAGAGCTGTTTTGTGCCGCTGGACATGCATCGTCTCTCTGGACCAGTGATTACTGCCAGACTTTATTGGCTTTGCCCGGGCACATTCCCTGCTTCAACACTTTCACACAGAGGCATACGGTCATAGCCATCCAACGCAAACACACACGCGCGCTATAACTCCCATGATTCACCTTGGGGAGACATCGCTGTATTTCTAAAGGGCCTAGAGGACAGAGGAGGCGGGATGTAATCGATCCCAAAGACAAGCAATGATTATGGTAATACGTCTTAGTTACAAGCGCAGGCCAACTTTAAAATAGACGATAATTTCTTTGTTATTGTTTTGATCCACCAGGCGCTTACCCTCCCTCGTCTGGAGTCTTTGTTTTAATCTTTATCGCCATCTGCCCCCTGCTCCGAGGGTCAAAGAGAGGTCACGTCTCCTCAAAGTAACCAGAAAATATTATGCTATGACACAAACTAGATTAAGATAAAGATGAGTAGTACTTCTGTGCAAAACCTTGCCTTTATCTCAGTCATTACTGTATATAAAAGATTTTGTAATTAACCAATGTATCCTTGAGCAATGTTGTTTGAAATTAGTATTTGGATTTACTTCTTGCTTCTTTTTGTATACAGGACACTTCAGTTAGGATAGTACTTACTCATTTTAGATAAGCAATGACAAATTTTGGTCCCACAGCTCCTTGGTTGTGAACTAGCTTCAAGCTTGTTTCTTTTTTTTAAACTTGTGTTGAAAGAGTAAGTGAAAAGTACCAGTAGAAAGTGTAACATTTAATTGTGCTTCAGATAACCTATAAGCAACACATTGCAAAAAAAAAAAAATCTAATGCTTAAAGTAAACAGGTGATCCCTTATCTATATTTGTTAAGGTTTGGTTACATGTATGATGCTGTTTTTTATTAGTAATTACAATGTTTTAGCCTGACCTGTTCTCTAGAGAAATAAGACACAAATTGGTTGAATTGTATACTTGGAGTAATCTGTGCATGTAAAAGTAGTGGTTGGGTCCAGGTCTTACCGTCATGACTATCACTGAGTTTTCTGACCTCCCCAACACACTCCCACACAAACACACAGATCAACTGGTGCCAACCTTCTGCCCCCCTTGGCAAAACCTGTAAAAACAAGGCCTGCTAGTACTTCAATCCATATAATGTGTTTTGTTTCATTTACACTTGTTAAGTAACCCTTTATTATTAGTCTGTCTACATCTTTAAAGCTCAAAATGCTCTGTTCCACCTTGTGATGTCATGTAGTGGTACTTTTCAAGTTAACAGCCCATTTTACCATTAGCTCAGTAAAGACTGGCAATTCTAGGACTAAAATCATCCAAATGATTCTAGTGATATATGGCGTTTAAAAACACAGGGGAGCACTTCCTGTATTACCGCATGACATCACAAGGTGGAAAAGAGTGTGTTCTGTATGACACAATCCTAAAAATGCAGAGTTTATGTGTTAAACATGTGTGAATGAAACAGAACACAACTCCAGGTCTGTTTTTGAAGATGAAATAACATTCTAACATAGATTAGAAAATAGTGTAATATAGGCCCTTTAACTTGTAGATTTGGAAATACCGTTTTTATTCACAGTTTAACAGCCGTACATGCCTGGGTGCCAGTGTCCCTATCAATATACATTTAGTTTCACTGGGGACCATTCCAGTGGAGGTACAAAGCACATGCAAAGTGTGGAACCAAGGTTGCCAGAGATGATGAATAGCTTTCAATCAGGCCACAAAATGGGTTCACACACCTTTCCACGAGACCAAAGCAGGATAATTGTGCAGGTAAGAAAGGCTGCGGATTACTGTGTAGGACATTCATTACCATCTGATGGGGTTCATCGGGATTATGCATAGAACAATTTAACCTTGCAAAGATGAAATTGCTTTTCAAAAACATGCTTTAGCTCATTTGTATTCATCAATCAAATTAATTTAGGCTTAAAACAGTTTGAATCTTAAGAATGTAGAAATTAAAACGGATTTCAAGCAGACACTATTGAGTGATGGAGTTGGGTTTGCTTTTAATTACAGCTAGAAAGTAATTTATCTACCAAGTCTCGCTGCAAAAAAAAAAAACACACAAAAAAAAAACCCTTTGGTTCATTTTGAAATATTAATATTTAGCAACTTTGGATGACAAAAAGAGATAGAATGCAAGGTCTACTACAACTACTTTCTTTTAGCAGATGTTTAGCCTACAGATCTTTATCCAGCACTGAAATAACAGGGTTATTTAAAGATCCTATATAGCACAAAATGGACCTGACCTACCCTGAGTTGTGTTTTGTTTCATTCACACATATTTCAGTAATCCTGGTTTATTAGTCTGCATCTCCAAAGCTCAAAATGCTCTGTTCCACCTTTTGATGTCATGTACTAGTAGTTTTCAAGATAACAGCTACTTGTATCTTTTAGATCAATAGAGATTTGGATATTTCAGGGCTGAAATGATCCAAATGATTCTAGTGAAGGCATATGGAGTTTAAAATCACAGTGGAGCACTTCCTGTATTACCACATGACATCACAAGGTGGAAAAGAGTGTTTTTTGAGGTAAGAACTCAGTCTAAATATGCAGCATTTATGTGTTAAACATGTGTGAATGAAACAAAAGACAGCACTAGGAATGTTTGTGAAGAGGACACAACCTTATAACAGATCAGAAAATAGCACACTATTGAGCCTTTAAGATTTATCCCATTTTGCCAAAACTGTAAACTGCATTGAATGACTGCACCCAAGAGCCTGATTCACAAAAGGTTAAACCAATCTTGGTGCACAGATTAGCAGATGTGGAGCACGTAGCCTGAGAACAATACAACCAGTGCACCTCTATTTCACAGTGTGTCTCAGCCGTGCCAGTCTGCGTTGGCTGTCTTCTGCAGTTCTGCCCTGTCCTGGAGCTATAAACCTGTTTTAGATCAGCTCCAGTCCTTCTCCCTCTCCCTCCAGCACAAGTCAAAACACACCCAGAGTTGGCAAAATAGACCTGAGACATCGAAGCTAAGAAACAACCCTCCACGAATTTCATGCCAATTTCAAGCATATTCTGGTTCGGGTTTCTGCATTTTTTAACATTATTAGTATACTGACCGTGCTTTGGAATTCATGTGAAGCAGCAGTCGACGGGGAATACGCAAGGAATGCTAATAAGTACAACGCGCCAAGGTTAAAGAAGCAAAGGAGATGTTAACCCATGTTTAGTGCGTGTTTATAAAGCTCACACCACAGAGGGTTGATTCTTGCTCTGATGCATCTCTGCTGGTGGGGAAGCGTGTAAAGGTTATCAACAGGAAGTCAGAGGCAGCCTCCAGCCAGCAGTCATGGTGATGTTTGGGTGTCATAGGGTGTCATGACCTCTATGGCCCTATCACACCAGGAGACAACAGCAAAGCACCAGTCACCAGATACAAGTCTCTTGCTATTTTTGTTACTTTTATTTAATTTAATTTATTATTGCCATTTATATTTTTTCTCTTTGTCGTCATAATATATTGTGACATGTGAGCTACTGTGTCTAAGTAATTTCCCTTGTAGATCGATAAAGTTTGTCTCAGTCATTGTGCAACTTTTCTGGTGGAGGATCGGCTACCTACTTGTTTCTGTGGAGACTGCTTTGCCTGGAATGTTCCATGGTATGACATTAAACATTTCCATCTAGCATTTTTTCATTACGGGTGTTTCTGTTGATCAAAAATACAAGAATTCCTTCGGTGAATAGGGGCGACTCTCCACAGATCTGACTTGCAGTGTAGTGTAGTGCTATAACGTGCTTGTCTATCTCATGATCGAAAGGTTTAATCTATACTGTGGAGCATTCTAGATAAAGCAAAAACATTTCCAATAAAGTGAAGCAGACAAAGAGATGATGAGGAAAGTGAAGAGGACAATGAGAGGATAAGGAGAGTGAAGGGGACGATGAGAAGCTGAGGATATGCTGGGGAGGAGGTGGGGCGTGGCACAAACCGAACTGGCCATGCATCTGCAATTGGAATTTAAATTGGGAACATTGGGCCCTGATTGGACGAAGAGGAGTGGCCGGGGGGGAGTGATGGAGGCTGAGGAGCAGGTAAACTCTGGAGAAGCGGTGAGGTAGATGGAAGTGAAGTTAGGTCTTTGAATTTATATTATCTTGATTTCCACCCTGCATATAAAACTCATTTGCCCCCCTGCCACTGGTGTGACACTAGTGAATGAACAACATAACTAGAAGAGTGAATAGATCTGTGTGTTGCCGTAGTGGCTGAGTAATTAAAGGGAAACCACACTTACTTACACTCACATATTCCACTTTAGTCTAACTTTTAACATTTTCATGAATTACTGTGGCATCATCATGATAAGTTGTGTATTTACACATTTAAAACCATTCTAAAACCTCTTACTCAATACAGGCTCATTTCCATCTGTCAACGCGTGCTACATTATCCAAACCCATTACCCACCTCTTTCCAATCGGAGCTCACTCTGCCCCAAAGTGGAATAAAACACGATTAATGATTTCAATTACTCTGACCCTGGCCGGCGTTTACAGTGCCTGCAGTCTGGGCGAGGGGAGCTGCGCAGTATAAAGCCCCCGCTGAAGGACGTTTACAGGGGGAATGATTCAGTGAGCGGCCTGGCAGTTAGTGCTGGCTCATCAGAGAGGAACAGAACTTTTCTTTGTGCCGGAGCTCCTCACATCGCTTCACTTGGAAATCAAACTGTGGATCCCTGCTGCCCATCGACTGGCATTATCTTTTACAGGTCTCCAGATTCAATAGCTGAGAGCAGACTAGACTCATCACTTTTGAAACGTCTCAATGGAATACACCATTTTCAAGTCATTTCATTTTTTGCTCATATAACTTCGGTCAAATTGCATTTTTTATAATACTTTCTTTATTCACCGTTTTCTTCCTTATGGGTGGTCAACTCAACTGTATGCAAGTATCATTGTCCTATGTGCTGTTACTGACACTGACTTGTGACTGGGTTGAAAAAGGCATAGAAAGACTCTGATATATAATTTCACCTCCATAGATTCATACCTGAAGGTGGAAAGAAACCACTTACCAGAGAAATCATGTAGACTGAAAGATTTAGGTTGGCCTTGTAATACTGAACCTATTAAGCTGAACTATTAAGGAATCCCCAAGAATACAGCATAAACCTGACATTCTTCAAATAGTGTTTTAGTTACAGTTGTTGGAAATATACTATTTTAGTTTGGAGAATTAGTCGTTGGTGAGGTCTTGCATAGAAAGTGAAACATATGAGAGGCATACTTGGCGAATCAATCAAAGCCCACAATATTTACAAGAAAAACCATCAAGCATGAGTTTATGGTGAAAATATAGGGTCCCATGGAAATACTCCATCACCAGTTGACACGTGTAGTAATTCCTAAATGTTTGCCGTACTGTGAAAGTAATTAACAACACATAGCATTTTTTAAAGCCATCTAACTTTTCTGCTAGACTACAGGTCCACCACCCGCTTGTCTCCATGGAGATGTTTGTTTTGCCTGGATAGTTCTACCAGGCCAAGTTACATGCCAGATCTGTGTAGAGGCAAGCATGCTCGTAGAAAGAATTCTAGTCCTCAAGGTATTTTTGAGCATTAAAAGACACATAATTGATTGATTAAGTTTAATGTCACACTGTGGAACATTCCAGGTAATGCAATGACATCTCCATGGAAAAAAGCCAAGTGGCCAACCCTCCACCAGAAATGTTAGTGCTGTGAATTTTGAGTTTAGGATGCTATTTGCACTTAACTTAAGGTCAGAACGATTAGCCCTAACTACTGTCTGTGTCTGAAGTACAGGTACACTAGTATGTGTGTGGACTACTGTCCTTTGAGGGCTGCTGATATGGTCCAGGCTGCCCGTGGACATGCTGAATATTTAAGTATAAATAAAATACTACATGGACACAGTGGCAGGGCAAGCTACATTTTCCTAATTACTCCAACTGCTTTCATAAGACTCTGAGGGGAAAATGATAGGCCATCAGAGCAGAAGGTGTCCCAGGCCACTGCATTAGCGCACTACATAAATGAAGCAATTACAGGTGCAGGTTTAAATCAATTTAAATATTACCCCCGGGAGTTTATTACTTTGGAACAGTCCAGGATTGGAATTTGGCAGTAATATCAGAAGCAATTGATGGTAACTTGTTAAGCAGTGGAGGTCAATAATAATACACTGCAGTAATAGTTAGCAGTATTTTAACAGTCAGTAGTGGAAGGTAACAAAATACAAAAAGTAAAAGTACAATACTTAAGTTTTTTTTATTTATTTTTTTATTTATTTTTTTTATTTTAGATCTGGGCTGAAAAGTAAAACGTACTTTTCTTTATGGTTTGAGTCCAGTTGAAATGGCTGAGACTTTTCTTTTGGACAATGAATATGAGTTAACGTCCCAACCAAACCATATACACAAAAAAGCAAAATAGCTAGAAATTAAGGGGAAAAAAATCAATTGAATCACTTAAAATCAGCTAAATTCAAAATTAGGGCCCGAGCGACATGGATTTTTTTGTATCTGATCTGCCGATTAAAGGGGCTTTGGAGCTGCTGATAGCCGATATAACAGCCGATATATTTAGTGATATAAAAATTCACTGTAAATCTTCAACTGATTCTAAAACTTAGATTTTACTCTATTGTATTTTAAATCAGGTTTATTTAGGCTACATTTACTGTTATTTTGCCTCTTTACACTCAAATTTAAAGGCAGTAGATCGGCCTAATGGCATTTTTGCACGACATTCTAGCTAGTAACAAAGTAAATGTACTACTGCTATTAGCCTTTAGCGGTTATCATAAATGTGTGCGCGCCACCATAATTAATTATGCATAAATGCCGATCATTCACAATTCTGTTCACAGCTAAGCGCTAAACTACGAAAAGTAGCCTCAAAACCAACACACAAACCAACACTCACTGCTCGCACAGGACACAGCAGCTGTGTGTGTCTCTGACTGTCTGTCTGGGACAGTCCTCTCTTCTTTGCACTCGCACTTTGATAAAAATAAGCAGTAGTTTTGTTGCTGGCCCAAACTGCGCTGAAGTTCACTTTTATTTATAGTTAAAATACTTAGATCAGACACAAGAGCCTTTAAAGCCAGCACCTCAGTGTTGTGCACTGGTGTAAACAAGAGCAGGTGAGTCACATGACTCTGGGGGTGCATTCAGGGGCAGTACGGCGTCACAGACAAATTACTCCGCAGTTAAATATTGATGGGGTGCCACATATTAGGACATTTATCTGTCTGTTAATTGGATTAAATGGACATAATATGAGAGTCTAAGCTTTATAAGGAGGTATAACATGCCCACGTGGACTATCGGCCCTATGGGCTAAATTTAGGCCAATAGCCGATATGTCTCTAAGTGCCCATATCGGCCGATAATATCAGCCTACTGATGTATCGGTCGGGCCTTAATCAAAGTCATTGCATTTGTTGTTTTAAATGTAAAAAAAAAATCTCAGCAAAATACTTTTACTCTGAAAGTACATTTTTAAACAGGTACTTTAATAGTTTTACTTAAGTAGATTTAACAAAATTGAATACTTCATCCACCACTACTAATACTATATTCATTTTTACTCAAATATGGATGGCAGTAATAATGATGATGGATTTACCACCAATCACATGCGTAAGTCATATTCAAGATGGCAAGTTTATGTGTCTTGCCCAGTGGCACAACAGCAATATGGGCAGATCAGAGCGAGTATTTCACCGGAGACTGCAAACACTTTCCTGTTGGTTTAAGCATTTTTCTATTAATCAAATGGTTGCCAGTTTAAATTCAGCCAAAGTCCAAGGAGAGAATTTTTTCACTTAAATTTATATTGGCTAAAATCACAACAGCAGTCACCTTGCAGGTCATCTAGTACAATGGCCTGCAGTGAAAGCACATCCTCCTAGTATCAAATTGGTGTCACTGTATCCTCACCTTTTGTGGGCCGCACTGATTGTTCTGTCCATAGAATGTGATCCCTTCATTCGGCAGAGCGTTAAGTCACTGTGCTCTGAACAATTACTACAACAAGAAAAAGAAAAAAACAGAACAAAACAGTTGTCTTTTGCCCCAGCTTCACTTCAAAGCTCTCCTGTAACCTTTGAAGTCATGGCGTGCCAATACCTGAGTGCAACAGATAGACACCAATCCCCATTTGCGAATTAGCCCTTTTCAAAAAGTGAGCAAATAGGAGGAGAAAGAAAGAGATTGCAACACAAAACAAAACGTGCTAACTGTATTCTTTCGTCGCCTGTAATCTCGCGGCGAGCTTCAAATGCTCTTTGGAACTTGGCGACGTCCATGTCGGACAGTAACAATGTCCTTTTCAGCTTGTGCGATGAAAGAGGTACACAGTTATTCTACATTCTGCGTGGCGCTCGCCTTATCCACTTATTCAAATCAGTATAAACGCCAATCTGTCATATTAGCAAGCGGGGCCAAACAAGCAGCGGAAAATGTCTTTGAAAATATGGGAACAAAAGTGAAAAGATGAGCAGCCCCAATCCACTTATCCTCAAGGTTTACTTTGTGACATCTGTGCCAAGGCAGAGGGTAAAGAAAAACGTTTTGTTTTTATCTGAAGCAGAAGTGGGTGAGAGTGATAAAAATGAACTTAAGTGAAAGTAACAAAAATAAAATGTAATAGTGATATTTATATCACTTTGATGCTTTTTGAGGCACTCAAAATCGTTTACATTAAAGGCCCTATATAGTGCAAAATGGATTCTTGTGAGCTTTAAAGGGCCTATAGACTTATGTATGTTGTCTCCTCATCAAAAACATGCCTGGAGTTGTGTTTTGTTTCATTTCATTGTGATGTGGTAATACAGGAAGTGCTCCACTGTGTTTTACACTCCATACACCTTACTGGAATTGTTTGGATCATTTCAGCCCTGGACAATGTTTAATGAACAAAAGAAAAAAGGAGCTGTTAACTTGAAAACTACCTCTTCATGACATCACAATTTGGAACAGAGCATTTTGAGCTTTGGCGATGTACACACGGTAATAATAAAGGATTACTCAAACATGTGTGAATGAAGCAAAACACAACTCCAGGTATGTTTTTGAGGAGATAACAACATTCTAACATGCCTTAAAGCTCACAAGAGTCCATTTTGCGTAATATAGGACCTTAAAATATATACACAATAATTTACTGTGTGCGGTTTTTAGTACAGCCTGTGTTTTTCTCAAAGTCTAATGTGAGGCCTTTTATATTCCACCAACAATGCCAGCCTTACTCCCCACAGATAGAACAGAGAGAGGAATTCTGGGAGTATTAGCGATTCGGACAGGGGCGCAGATTGCCACAGACAGATTTTGGGATGACAGATGATGCTCCGTAAAAGGAGAAGAGGGAAGACCCGGGGAGCAGCGTCAGGAGGCCTGGACATGTCAACAGTACATCCATCATCTCTCCATATTAGTGAATGCAAGAACTATGAAGCATAATCGCTAATTAGCCTGGGCATGAACTCGCTCTCAATGGGAGCTTTGAAAAGTCTTCCCCGTCCCCCCTCCATGCTTACAGTTTTCCCCAGAGCCCCATACAACACACACACACACATATATATATTCACTGCATCCTTGCAAGAATGAGAACACTGGCCCAACGTTGATAATTTGTGTTAGCATTAGCATCATCACAGTTTAACAATGCCAAATTTCTGGCTGTGGAAGAAGTACTGATAATTAATAGTAAAGTAACGTAAAAGTACAGTTACATATCATAATTAGATACACAGTAGTGAAAGAGCCGTCTGGGACTGTTCTCAAGAACTCAGTATAAAATATAAATACATGGTTAGAAATATATTCAATTACAATTACAAGTACAGGTTTAAATATACAACAAATTATACAAAAAAATACTTAAAAACACATTGAAAAATCTACACTGACTTAAAATAATGTGAGTTTTTGTGTATTTGAGTATCAGCCTAGTTACATTCCACCTGAGCAAAGTATCTAAGTATCAGTAAAGGCAGGTTCAACCTAAAAAATATAAACTTTTCTGACTTTACTGCACCAAATGAGATCAAAGTTACATTCCACTTTAAAAAATGCTGGAAGCTGGAAAACAATTTTCACTGGCCTCTTCGGCTCTTTTGTCACCAGATTTTATGAGATGATTCTCGGTTTTATCTTCCAAAATAAAAACAAAAGATGCACAGGAGAAAGAGATAGAAACAAGAGGCCATTGAGGGTTCAGAAACTGTGGCTAAATGGGATTAGCATGGGTGAGGAAGGCGGTAAACAGTAGCACACTGCATGGGAGGCCAGTGCAGATAGGAGCTGGTGTAGGCCAAGACAATGGTTAGATTAGCCATCTGTGGGGCTTCTGGTGCTCGGTGTCATTAAACGGCTTAGGACCCCCCCTCAGTAACAGCATCAGACCCCCACACACCCCCAGAATTAAGCGTCAAATCTTGTGAGAGCTGTCTTTGGATGCCTGGCTGAGATAGTTAAAGCAAACCAAGTGAAGCTCTAAATTGCATAAACAAACACAAGTAAGTATAAGCACACATGGGACACTTAAGCCCTCAGCAGACCAAAGCATGAATTTTAACAACCAAACTACCCACCCCTTCTTCGATCTCAAGTCTTAGTTTTGGGGTACACGGTGTGACATTTGCTTTGTCTGGTCCTTTTTGTGTCTATGGAGGAGATGGCTGCCATTTTGCATATGAGTGTGCATTTGTTGGAAGGGGGCACACAGCTTACACTGGGATCTCATTCAAGTATTTACCACAGGGGAGAGAGGAAGGGGGAGGCACAAAATCTGTCTCTTCCCATCCAGACACTGATGCTGTTTTAATTTACAAGAGGGAGTGGCTACGGGCAAGATTGAAATGCCACATACCAATAACTAGAGCAAAAACAGCAAGTCCCTCAGGGCCTATAGAAAAATATAAGAATGTTACTGCACAGCATGCTTTAAGATGCTAAATTTAAGCATGATAATTCTCAAGTATAGTTATCTGTAATAATAATATCAACATTGCACCAGCACACTGTACAATAAGCCGACACTGATGGATAGCACATTACATATATATGAGAATAGGTGATAATGCCAGTCCTAATCCCTGACCATGAGCATAAATCATGCATGTCTCCACAGTGCTCCACAGTGTATGTGCTCATTAGGCGTCTCCACCTGTGACTGGTGCATTATGGGACTGTGTGAGGCGGAGTCACGCAGGGCCTAATGACTGAGCTACAATTACACCATAACTCTGTATGTCAACATCATTTGTAACAGCAGCTGCTGTTTGTCTCTGTTGCATCTTCAGCTACTTGTCTCTGAGAGATCCTCTTGGCAGTGAAATTAGAGAAGGAATCTGAATTTTAACATCATTTATGTTTGTGTACTTGAGCTAAATCTACTCTTTTTTTTGTCAGATACACACATGCAGTGATATGGAGTGGTGGAATTCTGATATAAGATGAAAAATATTTTTTTAAAGACAAAAGACATAAAGACAAAGAAGAAAATAGAAAAAAACAAGAGATAAGAGCTTTAATTTTAACATGAAATAATCTTGTAACGTAATTAAATACATATTGTGAATTTTGAGGAATATTGTAATACACTTGAAATGGAGACAAACTACAGTATATCTCAGACACTATACCAATATTATTTAATTTATAGAAACTATATTGGAAAAAAATATAGTTTTGGTTGATAAAATTACAACACAAGTTCACACAATGGATGTGTTAATGTGTAATATTTACTGTGAGGTAAACAGATTAAAACACAATAAAGATGGTTGTGATATTGGATATTAACCTTAACAAAAATATTATCAATAATATTTATGACAAATAAACTACTTTTAACCATGAAATCTGTGACTGAATAACCACAATTGTTTTATTATCTTCATGTGGCTGTGGGTCACATCTGTGTAAGTATTTACAGTGTTAATAAACAAATATAATAAACAAATGTTGGAAAGCGCTCTAGTGAACATATCCCCATCTGGACTCGTGAGCAAGGTCAGGACAAACTACACTCACATTTGGATGTCCCAACATCATAAGAACAGGTGCATTCATTTGGCTTTAAAGACGGTAAAATCCCATCCTTCTCCTATTATCAATTAGGTTCATACATGTTTATTTTATCGACCATTGCGCTGTTGGCAGTACGGGCTTAGAATGTTTTTGGGTCACCACCACCAGCTAATGTTTGAACAGTGCAGAGCTAAACAGGCCGCCTTTTGGGTAAACGTTACTATAGTTGATGTGTGAAATCGCTGCTATCATATTTCTCTTATTGTACAATTCTAATCTAGGGTGAGGCACTGTGAAGAAAGTAAAGGGCTTTATGGTTATTTTTGCAGTAATTGCTAAACTAAAACTGAAAAAGATGCACTGCGTAACTTTTCAGGTTGGGGGTCCGCTAACATGGAGATGCTATTGCTTTGCCTGTAATGTTCCAAAATATGTTTTAACCATATATAACATGCATTTATTCAATTATGGGTGTTTTTATTGCTCAAAAATACCTTTAAAAACATGCTTTAGAGCGGGGTCACCTCTTCACAGATCTCACCTGTAAATTATCCCGGTGGCATCTCCTGCTTGTTTCTATGGAGATTGAAAAGTAATGCCATACTTTGGAATATTGGAGGTAAAGCAATAACATAGAGACAAGTAACTGGCAGGCCCTCTATCAGAAAAGTTACACAGTGCACTTTTAAAATATACACAACCCGGAAACAACAATTTGACAAATGTTCCTTTTGCAGAAGTGAAATCGTGTCATGTTATCCATCTTTTTCAACTACTGGACTTGCTCATCACATCCCAGCTGCCTCTGTAGCACATGTAACCTAATACAGGTCAGAGCTGGGACACATGTCATGCACTCTTCCTTTATGTTAAGCACAAAAGCAGTGGGTGTGTGTTCTATACATTGTGCTTGCTATTGTCATCTTACCTGGTAATCCAATCAATCTCATCTTCAGTACAAACGTCAAACGTGCCCCACAACGTTTACCAGAACACGCACGAACTATACTGACCAACGGACAGTTTCAATCAAAGGAGAATTATGAAGGGAGGAAGAGTGCGTGTCATTTTTACAGCCAAGCTACTATTTTGCCCACTTTGCAGCTGACGTCATCAACATTCACTGGGGGTGTGATGCTAACCGTAGGCTCTGCTTTGTCTGAGGCTTTATTAGACTTTAATCTGTGCTTTCTTTTAACACGGTCTGACCATAAAGAACTGACCTAGCTGCAAGTCTCTTACACATAAAATTACAGGCACAAGCTAGCTAGCATGAGCCGACAGTTTTTCACTTAGCCACTTTCACCACCAACATCTAAACAGGAATATGAACGCTCGTATTGATCACAGACTCCTGAAAATGTGTTGTTTTATTCCATTTTGCATTTTTTCTTGAGTTTTCAGACAAGCTTTTTGACAATGTTTGCTAATGTGTGCATTGTGTCACCATGGTAACTCCTAAACATTCCACCGATCGAGACACATGTAGCGCACTCCCAGCGTGATGTCACTGCAAAGTATCAATTTCTGATGTCATGGTCTGAAGCGGTGCAAGTTAAAAAGTATACCTCATGTTGATGCTCATGATTTTCAATGAGTTTTTTAATTCTCCAGACTTTTAATTAAAGGTGCACTATGTAACTTTTTCGTTGGTGGTCCGTCACCTGCTTGTGTCTAAGGATATGTCTTTGCTCTCCCTGGAATGTTCCACAGTATCATCTTAACCAGCTCTACCTTACATTTATTCAATTACTGGTGGTTTTACTGCTTATAAATGCCTAGAAAAACATATTACTCCAGAGATCTGAACTGTAACTTGGTCTGGTTTGGTCTCGATGAAGAAAGAAAGGTTTAATGCCATACTGTGAAACATTCCTGACAAAGCAATAACATCTCCATGAAGAAAAGCTACCAGAAAAGTTACACAATGCCTCTTTTTGTGGCACAGGATGGGACTTGTAATTAAAAAGCCCCAAGCATATCATGGGCAATTTGAAGTGAATAGATCTCAATTTGAGTGAATGAGATTAATTAGCCAGCCCTCACACACCAATCTGACCACCTACAACAGCTTAGAACAACAGTTATGGCTGATGGGTTACTGGTGATGGTCAAAACTGTCTGATGGCCAAACCCCATGAAGCTTTATACTAACAATGAGTTCTAATTGGAGAGGTTGAGTGTTCAGTATGAGTTGATTGTGCCATTGTCCTTGTGATGGAGCCATGTAAACTGGAGTGGCTCTTCACTGTATCGTGACCATGTGCGAGGCTGGGCTTAATGCAACACATGATTATTCATTAGCTCTCAACCTGCAGGGCCATGTAAAAACACTCAGCACTGCTTTTACCTACCATACCTCAATCACCTCTCAAGTACCTTTTCAAACACAGTTACACCATTAGTACCAATGAAGGACTTAGATTAGCACATTTTTACAAATCTGGGCTCCTTATTCTCTTCTTTCACTGCAAAAAACAACATCTAGGTAAGGTAAAATTACTTAGATTAAGAACATTTTACTTTATTTGGGTAGATTCAGCTTGACAAGTAAAATGATCTACCAGTGGAATAAGTGTGTTTTTCACACTTATCCCAAGATGTATTTTCATACTGTATTTTAAGTGCAAAAAGAAAATTTTACTTGTCAAGTGAAAGTTACTCAAAATATGATACGTTCTTAATTCAAGTATTTTTAACTTGGCTAGATTTTAGTTTTTGCCGTGCAGAATATAGTTAGTATCAAATAATGTACACGACAAAAAATTAAATATTGCCAACTTAAAAGGACTCGAATTAAGAATATATTATATTGGTTTGAGTAAATTTCACATGACAAGTAAAATTTTCTACCATGGAACAAGTCTTTTGGCAGTTGAAACAAGAAAATACACCTAGTTACACAGAAGATAAGAAAAGCAACACGTCTTAGTATTTAAATTAAGAAGCTAAACCATATGTTGTTTGAATTAAGAAAAAAATACAAATTTTACTTGTCAAGTGAAATCTACTCAAATCAAGTCATTTGAACTTACTTAGATATTACTTTTTACATTGTAAGTTGATAAGTTTGTACCAGAAGATGACAATACAGTCTGAAGTTATGTAGAAATGGAGTAGACTAGTAATGTGAATGAGTCAGTGGTTTCTTAACATGAATAGTTGGAACTGGATCTTGTTTTTGAAGAGAGCCGAATCTTTTACCTTCTAACTTTTATGCATTTTTACACTGAACCAACACAAAAATCAGCACAGAAACAGAGTAGGCCACATGAGTATCAGCTTTTTACACTGAAAACAGATCTGGCATCACAATAACAGTTAGTTTTTACATTATTATTATTATTGTAGTGCAATGTTTTATTTAGATCATACATAATTTCAAGGAGTAAACACCCTCCCACTCTCACTTCGAACCATTTCTTAGCCTTGCTCATTTCTATCTCTGATTAGTTTGTTGTTAAAATGAGTCCTCACAATGGTAAAAGAGAAAAATTCATCTCTAGAGGAGACTTTGTCAGTGTAGAAGCTCAATTTGTATTTCACACTATTCACCTAATTTATATCTCACTGATCGTGTCATGTAACTTTTTATCTTAGTTCTAACTGTTTGCTTTTACTGTGAAACTGAACTGAAGAGTCAAGAAAGACATTTAGCAAATTGCCAGAACTGAGAATCAATCTCACAGAGATTTGTGTGACAGCCAATAAGACTACTGTGAGCCGCATAACCTTTTACTTCAAAATAAATGATACAAAACCATCCAACACATATTCTTAATTTCACTTTCAGATATAAGGCGCTTGGCATAAATCCTGTAAAATCATTAAAAGTGCTGATCCAGATTTTAACTCAGTACTCTATTTAATAAGATGAAAACAAAAACTAGTTAATTTTATAGAGTCTGAAGTGGTCCAAAGTTATTCCTCACTTTCCTTATGTTCCGAGGATCCTAATTATTCAATACAGTGCTTTTTATAAGTGTCATCTTAAGGCTAAGAACAACTAGCATGCTAACAGCACACTTCCTGATTATCAGACACTAACATGCTTTATAATTTAGGCAGCTGGGGCAAGACACAATTTGTTCAAATACAAAAATCAGGTAGGGCCTTCAACAGTACATTTAAAGAACTACCTTGGTGTAACTTGGCTTGTTTACGACCATTAACCATTTCCTTATCTTAATCTGCAAACATTTTATCTGAGATTGCTGCTAGATCTTTCCTCAGGTAACAGACGACTCCAGGTTTCACATAAGTGAGGGCTCCGTGGGGAATAGTGGGGATTAGGTGTCTCTCTAGATTAAGTCTGACAGGCTCTGTGGCTCATCCCGGCTCTCCCCTGGGTATTTGCACAGCGCTCAGCTAACCCACAGGTGGCTAATGCTTGGTTAGTGCGGCCCTGCGTGTCTCCGGTATGCTCTGTGTACATATAGAAGTGCAAGTATGTATGGAGAGGAAAGTGATGGAGTGGAAGAGAGCTGGTGATCAATCAAACAAACAGAGAGGTGTGTGTACAGATGTTTGGATGAGTTCATTCCAATAATTCACTGAGGTATGTTCCACAGGAGAGACCTACGGGACCTAGACTCTTAACACTTGTATCTACACTCACTTTCAAGGTAAAAGGAAAGGTTTGATATAATGTAATGTAAAACATTATAATTCAAACTACTTTTAAAATATTAATGATGTACTATGAAAATATGGCGTTTCACAAAAGCATGATAACACTCAGATTCAAAACATTTTTTTTCACGTGTCTACTCTAGGCACTTTTTCAGCCTCCTGTTGAAAACCTCAATACACAAAATCAGTGTGATAACTGCATGTTGGTTTCTCTGTCAACCCTAAATATTAAAGCCGCATTGACAAACTTTTCTCTTACAAATTAGTCAGTTTAACAGTTTTACAGTTTATTATCAAAGAGCTGTGTGCAATGCTATATGATTGGCTGTGCATTGTGCCCGAAAATCTCAATAGTAGTGATTCACCAAAGGGATTGTGAGAGTTAGTTTAGATTTAAAAAACCTCCTTCTTTCATGATTGGAAAATGTTCTGTGGTGCCCAAACATGGAAAACAGTGGCAAAAAAACCCAAAATTCAAACACATTATTTGGTGTGGCAAACCAGACTATAAACAGAGTTAAAATATTGAAATACAGACATTTGATTTTGTGACCAAAATTTACAATCTGTATGAGTTGTTGCAAGTGCATATCTGACACTGCTACTCAAATATATGAACATTAAAGAGCCCATATACTCTATTTTCTGATCTATGTTATAATGTTGTTTCCTCATCACAAACATAACTGGCGTTGTGTTTTTTTTTTTTTTTCATTCACACAAATCCTGCATATTTGAGTTGAATTCTTCTCTCAAACAGAAAACACCACCTTGTCATGTGGTGATACAAAAAGTGCCCCACTGTGTTTTTAACCCCTCACTAAAATCATTTGGATGATTCCAGCCCTGGAATTGCCTCTCCAGGTATGTTTTTGATGAGGTAACAACATTTTAATGTAACTTAAAGCTCACAAGAGTCGATTTAGCGTAATATAGGACCTTTAAGCTGCAGAAATAATTGCATTCTTCGTATCCCTAGTACAGGCTTGTGCTGTTTGCTACGTCTCCCTGGGGACCTGCTCAATAAACACTTAATTTCATTGTGTGTTTTTATGTCAACTCCAAAGCTTAAGCATTCATCATTTTGACTAAGTGTGACTTCTGTTCAACTTAGCATTTTAATCCGTTACAACTGAGTCAGTTATGAGAGGAGTGAGGATCAAGGAATCACGTACAGAGTTATTGCGTGTAAATACAGGTGAGAATTTGATCATTTAACAGACAGCATCGGAGAGGAGGAAAGCGATCTATCAGACTGAGAAATGTAGCTGACAGTTCAGATCTTTGTATCGTCTCTGGGTTGAAAGGACCAGATGTGAGCGGTTTCGTAATATTGTTAGCAGAGATAAGTGAAGGTTGGGTGAGTCCGCAGCCATCTTTCACTCAGTGGGAGAAAACATCTGATCATTTCTCATGGTTGGAGGACAGACATGAATCACACAGAACAAGCTACAAGGCAGAGCAGGGAGGTAGTGATGGGAGGATGGAAAAATGTGTCACCGAAAGAGTGACAATTAGCACAAACCTATAGCATAGAATTTATAAAAGGCGGCTGCTACAGGAAGACAGGAAGACTTTATAGCTATAACCACCACCCAACTCTGGACTTTTCCCAATACCCAGAGAATGTCACTCACTGTCAACACGCTAATTACACTAAATGAAATGAAAAGAGTGAAAGTATTCTCAAACAGTTTAAAGTATTCTCAGACATTTTAAAGAGTGCGAGTGCAATACTGCAAAACATACATAATCGCTTTCAAGTAATTCTTGAAAAGTTGCAGTCATCAGAGTTTGACAGTTTCCTCAGTTTAAAAGTAAGTAAAAGAATTGTGTTTTGTCTGTTGTGTTGTGTTAATGTACTTCAGGTCCATTGGATTCTGAAACCTCGAGTAGTATTTATTTTCAAAGTGTTGCAGAGTATCAAGTATCTTCTGTCGCACGTCTCCCAAATTACAACCAGATTGCTAAGTTTGAATCTTGTCTACCACAATACAGTGTCTAGGGGACACTCCAAAAGGCCCGGATCTCCTTTCTGCTTGAGGCGTTTTTATCACTGGCCATGGACAGAACAGTGCCAGTCTATTCGCGCCTCAAATGGAGCTGATGTAAAAGATTGCACATTCCTGTCTATTTTTCATGTGGTGCCAGGAATCAAAGAGTACTGATGCAATAATCCGTCCATATGGTCTAAAGGTCTGTGTGAGTCTGTGTGAGCCTGTGAGCGGCGTTCTGATCATTCACATTAACAAACGCTGCAGGACAGGTGCCAGAGCTTCATGTGAAGACGTCTTATCATTGTCCATGACATGGCAATGTCAGTACAAACTTGTTTTGTTATTGATTTCTCCATCTAAAGTCTTTTGGCGTTCAATAAGCTTTTTATACACATATGCAGTGCACTCCAGACCCGTGCACCTCAGACATTTTCCATGCAAGTCTTGTAAGTGCCGTGTGGTTGAGTCGGCTTAGTTGTTTGATAGTTTATTTGCTAACATCCAAGCTAATTAGGCAGCAGCCCACACTCTGCACCTGCACTCATTAAAATGGTCAGACATTATATCTGAACCTGTACATCATGCAGATGGTCTTGATACTTTTTGTTTAAAATTCATTTTACCTCTCCTAAGGTCTTTTTTTTTTTTTGCAGATATCCAGTTAATTACATAAATATTTTAAATCATCATCAAATCCAACCACACAATTCTCTTTATTTCTATCTCAAATAAATATGGGACATTTAGCAGAATTACTGCTAATTCACATAATGTGAAGCCAACATTTTTTTAATCAAAAATTCACTGTACCATAAATCTCAAAAACATACTGACACTAGGTAAAAACTTTCACAATTAAAATGTTCTTTTTTCTAAGCATGTTTGTTATTCAAAAAGTTTAACTCCACATCAGAAAAACCACAAGACTTGCATTCATACATTTTATGTCCAAAAACACTGCATAATAACTTGTCTCCACGAAGAAAAAAACAAGTTGCGTGTTTTCAAAAATGTCACTCTGAGGATTATGAAAGAAAACTCACTGACATGTCAGAAAATACCCTCTTTAAAGCTTCCTTTCATTTGACCAAAGTGAAGTGTAATCCCAAAAGTACAGCTAACTCAAATTCTCCAAAAACAACACCCTGGAAACAGCTTTCTTAACACACAACTCTTGTTCAACCAAAATCTCTGACATGCGCCATGCTCCGCTCCACAGTTGCTCTTGTTGTGCCTAGATGCACAGAGGGATTTCCTACCCACAAGTCACTGCTGTGAGTTTGTTCTACTCAGCTTGTTCAGTGCACTCACCGTGTGCTACGACGCATCAACAGATGGAAGCACGAAGCACTCTGCTCATGTTCACAAAAAGGTTTCTTACAAATACATCAGTCCAAACAAACCACCGTTTAACAGCAGCTGATTCTGTGGTAGTAACACCTTATAAAAATATGTGCAATACACATTTCTTTAACAGAAGAATATGTCAATATAGACATCTGTTTGCTATGGGTTTAACCAAAACAAACACTATTGTTGGAGAACTTTAGTTGTAGTTTCAAATAAAGTTAAAATACTTACTGTAAAATTGACGTTGACAGTGACCGCCCACCGCAAGGTCCCAGAAGTTATTTTCTCTGGAATTTTTCCCATAGACTTTCCAGAAAAAATAAAATAAAAGTTTGAAGGCTTGCTAAGGAACTAATCAGCTATAACTCAAATATATCATATATCTTCAAATATTTACACCCCCTTGAGATGCAACATCTCTTTGTCGAAGAGGTCCTAAACTAATGACCACAAGGCCTATACTTGGGTTATGGACACCAGTCACCACACAGCTGGGTTGCCCCTGTCATTAAACTGTTTAATGTTGTTCATGTTTTTTAAGTCCCTTTGAAAAACAAATGGAATATTTACTTCTGAAATTCTGACCTAGCCCTGCATGCTACCATTGTGCCCTTGAACACAACACGTTTACGTGTGAACGCTCAATGCTAGATTGGTGCTGCCGTGGTGCTTGACAAAGTGCTGCAGAACTGCAAGATGGCCGAGTCACACGTCTACCATAGACTTTATGTGTAAACTTGACACCCCGACGCTGCAGTCGTCACAGAATAAGCCTTTGAACTTGAACTCAGTGAAACCATGCACAAAATAAATGAATGAACTGAAGAGGCACTGTGTATTCTTATTGCACCTTTCATTCAGACACTATCAGCAGGCCTTGATAATCACACATTGAATGATGATGGCAATAACCATTACTAGAGCTGTGTGATAGGCCCTGTGGAGCTACTTGTTTACAGTTATTATTCAGCGCTCCACAGCAGAAAGCATGCTGCACATTAATAAGAAGAGTGTGATTGTACTAAGATGAAGTGTTGGAGGTTGAAACGTCTCAGTTTGAACAGCACTTTCCCTGACCAGTCAGATCCACACGCTTTGACAAAACTTTACAAAGACAAGTGGATCTGTAGCTGCATGCTGTCTCCCTGATTTCACAGGGTGTGACTGACGGGTGGATTAACCAATCAGAGACACGTGTCAAAAAACAAACATAGCTGCTTACATGTTAAAAAAAAAGAAGAAAAAACAACATAAAAGGACTGAGAAACAATGTGGATTTTTACAGAATCCACAATCAAAGCACCAAACTATTGGCAGTTATATATTTTATATACTCAGGCAGTTATATATTTTGTTCTTAAAGTTACAAAAATTTTGGAGAGATGTCTTCCACATTTGAGAGACTCGTGGTACAAATTAGCGACTGTAGTTGGCTCATCTCAACTTTGAGTTTTCTCACGCTCTATGGTCCAGTCCCTTTACAAAATATAGAAGGGACTGGCTGGTCAGGCAACTTTGAGACAGCAGTGTTGTTGTAATTATTTTCACGTGGATTTCGGTGTCTGTAGATTTCGCATATATAGCCGGTGTTGTGCATATGTGGATGTGTTTTTGTAGCTAGTTCTATTCCATCTGAGAAGAAGTCATCCATCAATCTGTCGGCTCCTCGGCCCAGTGTATCACCTTCCTTCTTCCCCTCACATTCCTCCCATCGGATCCTTTTATCTGGCACTTTGTGTATAGCCGGGCTTATCCCTGTCACCTACTCACAGAGGACTTTTAGGCATTATCATAGTGTCTTAGAGACGTTACACCAAAAACGCCAATGTTAAAGTGCTTTGAGAAGGATTTACGGTGTAGGCATTTCAAACAGCAAAGAGTTTTATGAATGGAGTTAAGCCAGGGAACAGTTACTGTGGTTGTAAATAATAGATGCAAGGCAATATTGTTTTGAAAATACATTGAATATTTATTGTAATAAAATATAAGAGTGCTAACCTTGCTTGAACTTTGCTCTCAGCGACAAGTTTTCATAGTCGTTTGGTGACTGGTAGCCTAATCTGGGAGCTGCTCTAACCAGCTATAGTGACCATATTTAATGTGACTTGAACTCCAGTGATGGACATGATGGGAAAACTAAAACTGGTCAATTCTATACTTTTACTGTAATACTACTACTATTGCAACTGCCACCGCTACTACTAATAAGTCACAAAAAATGTTACTGGCAAAATAGCGTATTACTGCATAAAGTACCAAATGTCCATAGAGATATATTGGCAAAGATTGTTTAAAAAGTACCCCATAAGATGCAGAGACACATCTTGTAAATACATTTTCACACTATAGTGGCAAAATACAGCACGAATGTTAAATTTACCATTTGATTAAAGGTCCTATAATACGCAAAATTGACTTTAAGGGGGCTTTAAACCATGTTATAATACTGTTATCTCCTCAAAAACATATCCGGAGTTGTGTTTGTTTCAGTCACACGTGTTTTAGTAATCCTGGATTATTAGGATGTCTGCATCTCCAAAGCTCAGAATGTTCTTTTCCACCTTGTGATGTCATGAAGCGGTAGTTTTAATGTTAGTAGCTACATTTAACCTTTTGTTTAGTAGAGACTGGCAATTCCAGGAGTGAAATAATTCATAACATTCTAGTGTAGGTGTATGGAGCTCAGAAAATAGCGTAATATGGACCCTTAAACATTAAGCTAACTGAGCTCTGTACAGATGGCAAATTGGACAGACTGAGAACATAATTAAAATATAAATGCTTTTAGCCTCACATAAAAGACCACATTACATTTTATTTTTTTCTATACGATCTAATGTTGTGTAGTATTTGATGGTGCATTACATTAACACAGCGATAGAAGCAGTGTGGCTCTAAACTGTGTGTGATTACTGCCTGTGAACGTGACAGTGGCATTTGGCTTGTGGGCAAACATCTCTGTGTGTAGTTAGACTCTGTGCTGCTGGAGTGTAATAGCTTAATTGTGGAGCGGCGCAGCTAATCACATCATTATTAATATTGATTCTTAAATAAATACCACCGTGATTGAGTCAGCACTTCATTAACATGCGCTCTTTGTGGCTCCTAAAAGCCCACATCCTGGAGCAGAGGTGGCTTGTCTTAAAAAAAAGATGCTGAAATAAGAATTTAATAGTTAGAATTTAACACAGAGGTGGTGAAATATGTATTCAATAAAACTGTTAAAAATGTATTTTTATATTTCGCTAGTTCATAAAAAGGGAATCCGATTAAATTAAATCAACACTTAAAAGAATGAAAAAGTTTAATTTGTGGTTTTCAGATTTTAGAATTTGATGTCATAGTCCCAGATGAGGGGCAAGAGCCAGTTTGCCCAAAGGATTAGACTGTACTTTGCCATGAAATATCCAAAAGGTAAATTAACAAATGTTGAAGCTGGTAATTTCTATTAGGGACTAGATCCAAGAATTCACTGTATAACAAAGAAAATTGCTCTGCCTGGAATGTTCCACAGTATGACTTTAAACAGCTCTACCTTACATTTATTCAATTACAGGTTTTAATGCTCAAATTCACTAGCGTTCACAAGCATTTACTGTTCATTCTGATTGTGAGAGAGGTTGCCTCTCCACAGATCTGACCTGAAATTTGGTCTGGTCTCCATGAAGATGGAAAGGTTTAATGCAACACTGTGAAGCATTCCAGACAAAGCAAATGAAGAAAAGCATTTGACGGACCCACCACCAAAAAGTTACACAATGCACCTAACACCTTAACAATATTAATTTCAGCTCCATTCCATCTGTATTAAATATTTTTGGCCTAAACAATATTGTGATGTCATCTGAAGCCCAGCAGTAAATAAATATACAAATAAATAATGTCCATCACTATTTGAATGAATATGTTCCTATACCTTCTAAGCTTCGAGCATAGCTTTTCTGTTTACTGGTATTTACTATATCACTATTCGGTTTCAGCGTATTATAATTTACATTGTCTTGACTGGCCACAAGCTTGTTCTGCAACCACCAACATGCTCACCGCACGTGCATTGTGCTCAGTTAGCCTTGCACGAATCCTGCCACTCATCACAAAGTCTTCATCTGGTTAAGACCACTTCCTCCACACCTGGGGGCACACAGGAGCACAGAGCAGCTGAGGTCGGTGTAATTGTAGCCCTCTTGATCAATGCTCATTTGCCTCTGTGGCTGCTGTCTCTCCTCCTCTCCTCTCCACCTCTTCTCTCCTCTCCGGGCATCCATGCATCATTCATAAGCAAAGTAAAGAGGAGCTCAGCAGCTTGTGGAGGCCCTCTAACCTCCATGCTCCAAGGCTGGCCCCTCTGCGTCCTCTGAGTTATGCTTGTTCCTGTCTAGTGGTGAACGTGACAAGGTGTACAGTTGCCGGGTAGAAATGTCATCCCCGTGTACCGGCTGTGGACCACCAACATACAAGTCTAAAGTTTAGCGTATGTATCAAGCGGCTCTCATGTGCCGTAGATAATGCAACTGTGTATTTTAGCACTACATCCAAGTGCTATTTATATCATGCTCTTTCTTTAACTGAGTTACTTGAGTGTCCCGGGGCAAATGTCCAAATGTGATTACGGCTGCAGCTCACTTAAACTACTGACTAATCATTGTAAACCTGGTTAAGGGGTCAGTTGGAGTTAATGGAACATCAGTGTACACAACAGTCAAATGCTTTCACTAACAATGTCTATATAGCTCCTAAACTAAACAGACTGGAATATTATGTCCTGGTGAAAAACAAAAACTCGACCTAAAATACATGCTACATAAATGCATACAGCAAAGGTTCTTTTTTTCACCCAAGTACCCAAGATTTATAGATTCTACGGCCAAGTACGCTCACCATTTCAGTATTCACTATAGGAAAGAAATATGAATATTTGAAGAAAACAACGCAAGAACCATTTTTAAAATTTATTTATTTATTGAATTAGGACAATGCATATTAATCAACATATCAGCAGATAAGCATCAATGTAAATACGCCAGAATTAGCACAATAGCTAAATTGCATCCACTGTCCTAAGGCAGGCTCCATAAAACAGTACACATACAGATACAAACATAATATCAAGTGTAGACATACAATGAACCACGAAGACCAGTTACAATAAACACATTAAAATCAACTTGTGATCAGAGAACAGTGTAGATTAAACATGAGTACATGACTGGCTTGTTTTTAACCAATGTTTTAGGGTTTTCTTGAATGTTAGATAATTATTACAGTTTCTAACATTAGCTGGCAGTGCATTCCATGACTAGACACCACCATTTGGCTGAATTTAGTCCTACGGCGTTGTATATTGCAATCACCCCGGGTTAATGCTCTGGTATTGACTCTGTTGTTAGTTTTCTTGTGTATAAAAACCTGCAATGGTGGAGGTGCAAGGCCGTTCAAAACCTTAAAAACAAGACAGACATCCAAAAATATCTGATAATTATCCAAATCTAAGATGTTATGCTTCCTTAATTAAGATAAGATAAGATAAGATAAGATATGCCTTTATTAGTCCCACAGTGGGGAAATTCCAGTGTTGCAACGCACAGTTCAAGAACAGCAGGAAAATGGAACATGCAATAAAACAAGATAATAGATAATAGCTAAAAAAAGAATAATTTAGAAATAGACTTAAAGATAGACTCTAATTTTGTTTTGGTGGAGCAAAAATATAAAATACAAAATATAAAATACCAAAAAATACTATTATGTACAATAAAAGTAACAGTGCAGCATATGAACAGAGTAAATCTCAGTAAAGTGACTTCAGTATATTATGTTATTTACAGTAATGACTATGTTTATGTACAGACAGGATAAATATCAGTAAATGACATAAGTGAATTGTACCAGAGGTCTTCAGTATTGCACATAGATAGAGTTGAATGACACGTGTTCAGTGTTAACAGTGTTCATTGTACAGTCTGACAGCAGCAGGAAGGAAAGACCTGCGAAACCTCTCCTTCACACAGCGAGGGTGAATCAGTCTATCACTGAAGCTGCTCTCCAGAGCAGACAGGGCGTCCTGCAGGGGGTGACACTCATGGTCCAGCATAGAGATGACCTTAGCCAGGACCCTCTTGTCCCCCACCTGCTGCACTGAGTCCAGAGGACAGCCCAGGACGGAGCTGGACTTCTTGATGACCTTGTCCAGCTTCTTCCTCTCCCTCTCTGTGATGCTGCTGCTCCAGCAGACCACACCGTACAGGATGGCTGATGCCACCACAGAGTCATAGAAGGTCTTCAGGAGTGGCCCCCTCACTCCAAAAGACCTGAGTCTCCTCAGGAGATAGAGCCGACTCTGGCCCTTCCTGTACAGTGCATTAACATTTTGATATGTTAATGCCTTTTCAAATTATAAAAAAACATTTATAGTAGCCCACTAGAACCAAAGCGTCCCCATCTGAGAACCAGGGGTATACTGAATATAGGGTTTATGAAAAAATTGGAATCTGTATGATATGTGTAATGTATTTATAATTGTACATGAAAAACTGAGAATAAATAAGCAAATGTTTCCGATGGCCGCACCAAATAATAAAAACTAAAATTGAAAAAAAAAAAAAAAATTAATAATAATAAAAAGACCTGTATATCGATTCATTGTAATTGCAGCACATATGTATAGCGTCCAACATACATAACTCAAGTTGACAGAGCAGTGCTGGCTGACGTGTGTTGCTAAAAACACCAGAGCACATGCCTGACTCAGATGAATGGCTTTAGCTGAAGTGATGAGACAGATCGGCGTCCCGGGGCAGGGCTCATGGGTCAGGGGTAAGGTCTGAACTTGTTCTTGAAGAGAGAGAGACAGAGAAAGAGAGGGAGAGAGAGAGAGAGAGAGAGAGACCACTGCACCGGAATATGGAAGAGGAGCTCAGCCACAAGAAAGAGAGAAAGTCTGCAGTAAATCAGAACTTCAAGTCAGTAGCTTAACTCAGCGGCAATATGCTCCACATGCACCACAATAATATTACTTTAGTAAACTTAAGCCTCTGTTACCTCATAGTTAAGGCAAAACACTAAGACTAAACTTGCCAAAAAAATAAAAATTAAAGGTTTTGTCTTTAGTGAGGGTTGTGCTGATTCACAGTTACTACATACGACTACTCCTATTTTTTTTATCTGTATCATTTCTATAATTATTTTTAAGCATGGCATTAAAACAAAATGCATTATATTGTGTAAATAAGTATACAATAGATATTCTGGGATCAATTCTTTAACTTTTTTTTGCAAAGGGTAATATTTTGTATGGACTTCTGACATGCCTTGTATAATGGATCAATTGCCTCCATTTATCCAGGCATGGAACTGGCACAAAGTCTAAATCTCAAACCTAAGTTACTCAAAGATAGATTTTTTTCTTAATTCCACCACCACTATAGCACATGCATCAGTCAAATTACCAATAGCATCTTACAGCATTATTTCATTATTTATTTGTAATTTTTGCTAACTGTTAATTCCTCTATACATAAATATATGTTTGTAACACTTTATAATAACTACACTGTTGAAGCTTTGCAGTGGGGGGTGTTTTACTGGTATGGTGAAATGTTTAGGAGTTACCATGCATCAAACAATGCACACATTAGCAAACATTGTTCAAAAAGTTTTAAAATTGTCTGAAAACTCAAGAAAATTAACAATATGGATTTAAATGACACATTTTCAGAAGTCTGTGATCAATACGAGCATTCATGGTCCAGTTTAGGTGTTTGATTTTCAACAAAAAAGGTGAGAGTGACTAACTGGAAACTAGCTTGTAACTGTAATTTTATGTGTGAGACTTCTTTAACAGCATAAATCATCTCACTTGTAGTTCCACCTAAGTCAGTTCTTTATGGTTAGATTCTGTTAAAATAAAGCTCAGATTACAATCTAATAAAGCCTTAGACAGAGCTGAGCCTACAGTTAGTTTCACACCCCCAGCTGCAAAATATCAATTTACTATTATGTCTAATTAAAGTGTAGTTATTAAAAAGTGATACCAACATTACGATATAGCAAACACATCATTACATTAAAAGATCTGTACATTCCCTAAAACACACATGTAGATTCCTTCCACATTAGCAAACATTCCCACTCGTTTGATGTGCCCACCCCAAACCATCAAAGTTAAGGTGGCATCTTTGCTCCTCATTAGCTGTCAGCATACAACATCAAATTCCTGGTTTGTGTCTTGTATTTTCCACAACACACCCACTACCCTGGAACATAAAAGTGCGTGCAGGCAAACGAGCGCTAATCAGGGAGGTTTTATGTAAATAGCATCATCATGTACTGCTCCGGAGCTGGAAGGATTTAAACATTCCTGCTGTTCCCCTGGTTTCGGTCGCGGTCAGTGTGCGTTCATTAGCTCTGGCAAACAAAGCAAATGAGCTAATGCTTGGGGCAGGATGGCATCACCCCACACCAGGTCTGGGGGCTAACGCAATGAAAGAATCGCCATTGCTCCACATGGTTTGAGGCGGTTGTAGCTCCCCCGCTTTGCAGATGTGACGGCTTACGAAAGGTGGCCACAGTTTGTTTGCGTGTGGGTGTGATCGCATGCATCTGCCAAGGAAGAAAGGAATAAAAAAAATGTCGAAAGAGCTCATAAAACAAAAGCATTCCCGTAAAGATAGTGCAGAAACAATAAAAGTTGGCTGGCAGACGGGGGAGGCCCTGACTGTACTACCTCCCCCTCCCCTTGCCTTAGCTGGGCTTTGATCCGGGCCCTTTCTCCTTCTGTGGCTCCATGCACACAAACACACTGTTTTCTCCTCCTCTGCTTTCCTTCAACCCTGCCTTTCTCTGGGCATCACCTCCACTTTGATCTGCATCACTCGCCAGCACGGCACCGGCCTCTTTCTTCTTGGTGGTGCTTTTCGCTTCATCTGTCTTGTACACACCTCAGAAAAACAGTACCATTTTTCACCTATTGACTTTAAAGATATATATATATGTGTGTGTGTATATATGTATATATATATACACACACACACACACACACACACACACACGAAAAAGTTGGAGTTGGACTATCCCTCTCAGCTATATACCAGAGGTCGTAAAGAAAAATTGCGAAGATGAAATAGTGATTTACATGATAAAAGATTATCTATTACATAAGGGTGAGTTTTTGTGCAGTTGTATGGAGTATGGTATTGCTGTACAGTTGTATGGAGTATGGTAGTAGAGTAGTATGGTAAATTAAGACTCTGTGCACTACCCAGAGAGTACAATTTGGTTTGTTGACCTGCCCCAGAAAAGAACTCAACTCTAATTCCTTCTTAAATACTCTTAATTTATAATAGAATCTCATTTGCTGGTACAAGAGAGAGAAAAATGTGTTTACACAAAACATAACAACAAACTGGACATGGGTGCAGGCCACACATTTTTTTCTCCCAAAGTGACTTTTCGTTGGCAGAAGTTAATTGAAATTTCAAGAGATAAAGATTTAGGAGGAGATCAAGAAGGACACTGATGAATAACAAGACTATGCTATGCCCCCGTATCTCATATATCTGTTCTCCCAAGAAGGCTGTAACCATGGTAACAAAGACAAGGAAGGACAGAGCGGGAGCAAGGAAAAAGTTAGCATCCCAACAATAGGAAAAGCAACAAAAAACAAACAAGCGTAAGAGTATGATGTCAACAGTTAGCATTCAGACAGGTTAGCGTCTCAGTATGACCCAGGGCAGAGTGGCTGGTTTCGTTGTTGAGTATAGATTTGTGAGTCCCGTGAGGACAGTGGCATTTGCAGGCGTCTCGTCTCCGGGGAGGTAATTACACAAAGACCCTGTGTGTTGCAGCACAACTTTCATTTAGTCATTTTGGCCCAGAGGGAGCGTGATGGTTCAAAGCCACCTACTTTAAGAGTAGCTTTGTTTTGATTCAGAATTTGATCCCATCTTAAAATAAAAGCTTGTTCATGCTGCCATATATGAACACTTGAGACGGATTCATATAAAACTGCTGAGCTTATCAGGTTTTACAATGGGCGACCTGGACGACTGAGGGATTAAACATATTTTAAAATCAGACTTAAAATCTAACCATTTAACTAGAATATTACTATGGGGCAACAGTTGTTTGGTTGGTAGAGAGCCACTGATCCGAAAGTTGGTGGTTTGAATCCTGCTGTTGATAGGAACATCATTGAGAGATTGTACAGTGGTCAGATGCACTGACTCACAGGTTGGGGGTGTGATTCCAGCTCCTAGATGAATGCTGACGTGAATGGTGTATGAATGTGTGTGTGAATGGGTGAGTGGTTCTTTGATGTGGTGGAAAAGCGCTATAGTAAAATGTGACCATGACCATGAATAGAGTTAAGATGGATACACTATATGTACTGTATATGTATGTGTGTATAAACATTAACATAGTGTGCATAACAGTGAATAGCAGTTATCTTGTTATCAGTTGAAATACACTCAGACTCAATATTTTGAGCATGATTAGTTATTTTTCTCTAACGTAAACACATTATATATCACTGTTTGCTGAATGCGATCTAAACTGTTCACCTAAAATAAAAACATAAATAACAAACAATAAACATATATCAGAAGGACCCACAGCAAAATGCGATGGTTACTACGGTATATGCAGTATCCATACAGGTCCAATCTCAACTCTTGTCCTCTGAAACGCCCACATGGGTCAAGTAAATACCCGCTCTCCCAGCTTTAGTTTAAGCACAGGTCCTGTCTCACGCAGGGCTCAGGTCTTCCTTTAACAAGCGTTTGTCTTGGGGTGGATCAGAGCCCAAATTTAAGGTGAGCCCTCATTAAGGAGAGGCAACGCTGCGTCTGGCTGTCATTACATGAGCACATCCTCGTCTCCTTCCGCGTTGGAATCCCTGCCTTAGGTTTGACTCTAATCTAAATGGTTTCTTTTTTGACTGCCAGAACAAGTGTGAAAACTATTTCCCCACTTTTCAATGCAAAAGTCTTCAGATTGTGCAGCCTTCAAGTTCTTTTCATTTCAAGTTGGAAAGTGTAGCCATCGGTAACTCAGCATTTCGGAGCAAACACAATGTCCTACAGTTTTCCTGATAACAAATAGCCAAGATACGGACCGGAAATGTAAATCTTGATAAGGACAATTAAGATTAAGAAGCAAGATTAGCTATGTTTAGGTGAAATACAAAGCAATTTTCACCTCTGATTATGACTGATGCATACAAGTTCTGATACAATGGTTCTCAAACTTTGTGCACACTTCCAGTTTAGCAAAAAGAACAATCCTGCCAAAAATGGGTCTACATCAGAACAGGCTCACTTTTAAACAGGGCTTTTGGGAATATTTGTTCTCAACTTGGACCAATCGCTATAAACTCTCATTCCAAACAAGGACAAAACAGTCACATAAATCCAAGAAGTGATCATGATTAATATAACGACTTAATAGGCTGAAATGAAACTGGAGGGCAGGGCAGAATTCTGTGGTCACATATTTAACTGTCCGATGGTAGATTTCGTAAGCGGGTGTTTAGTGAATATCTCTGTAATTACTCGGCCTATCCACACGGAACAGGCAAGTTCTTGTCTTCTTTGTCAGCAAAAATAAACAAAATTGAGAGTGGCGCCATTATTCAACCTCAAACATGTGATTGTTGTCAGCTGAAGATTTGTATAGTAAGTTTGTTAATCCCTATAGCAGTGATAGGGTTTAGCATTTGTGGGTCATACGTTTCAGTATTTCTTTCAAAAACAGTAAATCTCCTAAAGAGTTATATAGTTAAATCTTTTATATCTTTTATATCTCAACCCATCGCAATCATAACATTGAAAGGGTCCATGTTATGCTATTTCTTTTTAAATAGATGTTATAATGTTGTTTCCTAATCAAAAACAAACCTGCAGTTGTGTTTTGTTTCATTCACACATGTTTAACACACAAACCCTGCATATTTAGGCTGAGTTCTTCTCTCAAACAGATAATACTCTGTTCCACCTTGTGATGTCATGTGGTAATACAGGAAGTGCTCCCTGTGTTTTCGAAGTCCATACACCTTCACTACAATCATTTGGATGATTTCAGCCCTGGAACTGCCAATCTCTACTGAGCAAGAGGTAAAATGTAGCTGTAAACTTAAAAACTACCACTACATGACATCACAAAGTGAAACAGAGCATTTTGAGCTTTGGAGAAGTAGACAGGTAATAATAAAGGATTACTCATACATCCGTGAATGAAGCAAAACACAACTCCAGGTATGCTTTTGAAGAGGTAACAACATTTTAACACAACAGCTAAAAGCTTACAAGAATCCATTCTGTGTAACATAAGACCTTTAAGAGATTTCAACGTACCACCAGTTCGTGCACCACAATTTGAGAACCTCTTTCTTATTTGCAGCATGACTTTCCTGCAACTTGTTCAATAAAAGGTTTTCCCGTAGGAGTCCTTGTACGGGGAACCATTTTCATTGTCAACTTTATGAAACTCTATAAACAGGTTATGGCCAACTGTTGACTGTGCATGTAATAAAGCTTTTACATGAATTACAAAACCGAGGACTCAAGCAACGTTTTTGATTAGAACTTTCATTTTGAGACACTGCCACACAATTTACTTCCCATGCATTTTATTCAGTTCTCTCCATTCTTTCCCCCACTTTAACCCATAAAACGGTTTGATTGACCCAGTGTTGGAGTTCACAAACACGCCTGTGAAAATGGCCATCTGTTCCAGCTATAGATTGTGAGAAAAATAAATTATTTAACTACACATGCGTCACTGAGAGGGAGCAGAACACTGATAGCCTGAGCAGGTCATGGGTACAGATATTGTGTGTAAAGGTCCTATATTATGCAAAATTGACTCCTGTGAGCTTTAAGTCATGTTACCTCATCAAAAACATACCTGGAGTTGTGTTTTGTTTCATTCACATGACATCACAAGGTGAAACAGAGGGTTTTCAGTTTGAGAGAATAACTCAACTTAAATATGCAGGGTTTGTGTGTTAAACATGTGTAAATGTTCTGTTTTTGATGAGGAAACAACACTCTAACATAGACCAGAAAATAAGTAACATGGGCCCTTTAAAATGCAGCTAGTGTTACTGAGTTAAGAAATTGGTTCGGGCTAAATCAGACGGCAGGGCGTGGGGCTATTTTCAATCTCAGGTCTCAAGTGCTATAAATCAATGCAGATGAATAAAACATGTCAAAATAAAGCTTGTCAAATTACACAATGTTATTAATAGGTGCAGATGGGGAGTCGCTCCACTTAGATCCTTCGTGTTGTTGCATGATATATTATGAAGTTTGTCAGCCATTTAGGTTAAGAGCACTACCCATTACTACTTTTGAGTTAGAGTGGCATACCTTGATGTATAATTTGTAGTTAAAGTAGTAAAAAAAAAAAGTAGTCAAGTTAGCGGTAAATATAGCACACTTTATAATAACGAGAGAGAGAGAGATACTTCATTGATCCCGAGGGAAATTCAAGTTTTCCTGCAGCAACATTTACCCTGCAGTGGCCTTTGTGTCTCAGTCAAAGGTCTCAGTGCAGTTTAACAGGAGGACTGGTCAGGTAGGGTCAGCACATCTGTGCCAGGGCAGTTTGAGAAGAGGAATGGATAAAAGTGTCTCTCCGGGGGGGAGCAGGTGAACGGAACAGGAAAGGCCTTGTTCTTACTGTTGCGCTGTTGTTTCAGTTTGGGTCGGTCCATAGTGTTTTCTCTGGAAGGTCTTCTTGATTTCATGAATTGAACACAATCCAACAGTCCCTTACTTGTATCCTTTAAACTGCACATGCTGCACTTCTTAGTTGGTTAAAATCCCATGATATGAAAACTGAGCTAAAAATTTTTTTTAAAAGTTTCAACTGCCCAGTATGTGACCCATGTAGTCACAAAGGAGGACTAGGTTAATACCTGTTTATTCCACAGATTGCTGCATGCGAGTAGTCAGTATTGATTGGAACACATTTCATGTCTTTTTTTCCACACAGTTAAAATGCTCTGGTCCACCCTCTGAGGTCATTAGGTGGTAATCCAGAAAGTGCTCATCTATGTTTTTAAAGTCCAATCTTCATATCAGACTAATTATTAGCCTTAACAGTAACATTACACATTTTACTCTTTAAATCTTTTTGCAGCACACTTCAATGCAATCCACCATTTGGAAGTACACAGCGCATCTTCAGATTCATGCTTCACACTCCCTGCTCGATGGGATTAACATTACTGTCACTTATCTTGGAGCGGTCTGTCAAAAAGCAGCATTGTCAATAGCTGTGGTAAGAGTCATTGACAGAGACTGGCTCAGGCTCACATACACATAGACCCCATAGGTGGGCACTGCCAGTACATGCCCGGGCACACTGCAGTCCAATGCTCAGGGGCTTGTAACTGAGTTTCTTGCCAGTTCACTGCTGCCATCTCTTTTTCTGGGCTTAATCCTCCTCTTCTTATTCAGATGGAGCAGGTCTTTGGGCACTTTCTGTAATTGGGACTCACTGGCTCCGGGCGAGGTGTGTGAGCGACACACATTCTTACACTATTGGAACAGTCTAGAACAATGGATATTACTAAGCATAAGTTGAGTCTATGGGAAAAAATATATGGTACTATGTTGAACTATACTAAATATATTGTGCTTATATAGTTATTCAGATTTCTCTATACTGATCAGAGGCCAAGGACTTTACTAGACCACAACAAGACTACTACAAGACTTGGTTCACGAGAACGAGACAAGACGAGATTTTGACATCATTTATAATTTATTTATTGTGCAAGCCATTTCACAATTTTGGCTTTGCAAATTCTTGATTTATTTTATAACGTTGCTTGTCATTGTAGCACTGCATTTTGGAACTCTAACTTCTCAAAATAGAAAAATACTACATTGGTTTTATAGTACAGCATTTTTCACAGTAACTCAAAGACGCTTCACAATAGTGTAAGACGAAACAAGGACAGGACAAGCAAAACAGGTAGTGAGAAGCAGTCATGTGTGGAGGTTATAGGCTTTGGGAAAAAGGTGAGTTTTGACTTGTTTTTTGAAGGTGTTTAGTGAGTCTGAGATTCTGATATAAAGGGGGAGAAACTTCCAGCTCGGTCTTTTCGTCCAAACAAAATGTAAAACATACGATACGCATGAGATCTTGTCCCATCCCTATGAAGTAGCCTTAGCGTGGTGATATTAAAGGGCTCAGCTTAAGATATTTTCTGATCTTTGCTGTAGTGTTGTTTCTTCATTCACATAAATCCTGCATATTTAGGCTGAGTTCTTAGGCTGAGTATAAGATAAGATAATCCTTTATTTGTCCCACAATGGGGAAATTGCAGTGTCACAACGCAAGTTACAGAAACAGTAGGAAAATAAGAGCATGCATCAATAGTATAGTAGGAAGTGCTCCACTGTGTTTTTAAATTCCATACACCTTCACTAGAATTATTTGGATAATTTCAACCTTGAACTTTCAATCTCTGCTAAATACAGGGTAAAATGTAGCCATTAACTTGTAAACTACCACTACATGACATCACAAGGTGGAACAAAGTATTTTGAGCTTTGGAGATGTAGACAGACTAATAATAAAGGATTACTCAAACATGTGTGAATGAAACAAAACACAACTCCAGGTCTGTTTTTGAGGAGATAACAACATTCTACATGGCTTAAAATTCTAAAGTTTTGCGTCAAGTTTTAGGTTCAAGGTTTCTATTCCATTTTAGCTGTGAAAGCAATATGTGTTGATCAAAAGAAGTAATAGAGCTATTTAAACCAAGTAAAGTTGTTGTCATGCATCTAATTGTCCACATCACCTTACAAGTGAAGACATTTCAAAGCAGCTGATCATATTTTACCTGCCTTTGACTACACCAGGTCTGTGTATGACTGGTGTTTCCAATAAACAAAGCCGTTCTTTTGTTGGTCTGAGTGATGAGTGAAAGATGGCGGCTGCTCTGATGTGCTGTGCTGTGTTTGTGTCTTTGTGTGTTTATGTCTGTGTGGGAGAGCGCAGTTACCTAAGTGACTTGGCATCAGAACAAAGCTCCACATCTTCACTGTGCGACAAACATGTCAAGGTGTGAACAGGGCCTTAATAAGAGCCTCCACCAACGCAGCACAGAGATCCCATTTCAGGAGTTTTCGGAGCACTGTTTTCCCATCTGACAAATCTATGGAGAGATACTACACAAGGTACACCTAATGGACAACTACAGTATACTACATGTGTGATTTAAAGGTGATGTATTACTGGGTTTCAGATGATATCATAACATTCTATAGGCCTATATTATTTAACGCAGATGGAGGCAGCTAAAGTGAATATAGTTAGATTGCAGATTTTTGTTGTAATACAGTGAGTTCTTGTGTCTAGTCACATCAGCTTCAACATTTATGAATGTACTTTTTTGTGTATTTCATGGCAAAGTACAGAATAATCAATAGGAAAAACTGTCTCTAACCCCCATCTGGGAATATGACATCCTCACATGCTAGAATCTGAAAACTACCATTTCAGCTTGGGAGTTTTCTTTCACTGAAGTATCTCTAGCAGGGATTAATACTCTCTTAGTTTCATGTTGTCATGCTATTTGGTGGTAAGGAAGATAGTTTTTTAAACCATTTACTATCACCAGAGTTCTGATCTAACTTTAGTGCTTTTATGCACCATGATGCATTCAATATGCTATTGTTATTAGCCTCATTTGAGCTTCTCTTCTCTCAGCTTCTGTCAATGGAGTGTGCGTTCTTATGTCCACTATACATTTTAATCAGCAAAATATGAAACACAGTGTTTTATATATTAAAAAAATGACTGAAAATACAATCTTTAAGAGACTGAAAGAATTAGTAAAAGAAAGTTATTTGGGCTATTCGTGTATACATTTTATTGGCGGTGGTAGTATGGGTAAATTGTACGATGGGAAAAGCTCAAAATGTTGTCCTTAAACCAGTTTATAATTTTAATTCTGGTTGTATTGGAATTTGTGATTTGAATAACTCATTTTAACTGTGAATTTAAATATGTCTTCCCCCTCTTCGCGAGACTCATTATTTTTATTGTAGGAAAAAGTCAAAATGTTGTCCTTCAAACCAGTTTATAATGTTAGTTCTAGTTGTATTGTCATTTGTGATTTGAATGGTTCATTTTAAGTGTGTATTTAAATATGTCTTCCACCTCGAGACAAATTAGAAATCCACATTACAGCCATAAGAAACACATTCACAGCCTTAATTATTCTTCATTCTCCCCGCACCATCCACCATTACTTCCGCTCCATAGCGATTAAACAAGCAAAATAGATGAGGTTATAATAAATCTATTGTGGAAGTGTAGCGTGTGAGCAGGTACCCTTCGTGGACTCTTAATTAAAAACTGTCGCCTCCAACTTGTGCTTTGACAGGCGTTTAGTAATGGATATCCAGTCTCAGTGATGGACGAGAGCGCTCCGTCAATCTGACACACATCTGGAGGATTTGTCCAGCCGAGGCGTTGTCCAGCCACCAGCGCACGCCCTTCACTGCCTGTCAGCTGCACATGCACGCTCACTCCATGTGCGCGCTCACTCCACGTCAATCACCAGCTCCCAACACGCCACGAAAATCAAGTTATCGCAGTTAATCCGGAGATACTGTTGCTTTTTGCATTTGACGGTATGATTGAAAAGACGTACAGCAGAATATATTGGAGTCTAGTTTGTGTGTGAGAAGGAAGCCAGCTGAAGATTGGTTTAACATGACTTATGCTTATTGTGAAAGTATCGTATAGAGAGATTTGGATATCTTTACATTCGCAATTGGTAGTGTACAATAATTTATTTTTACTTTTTTTTCGGTGTAAATGTTTGTTTGTCATATTATAACTGAAAAATACTGCAAAAGAATAAAACAAATATTTGAACATTTTTGTCGGCATGTCACTGTAAAGCGTTTTAATCTCTGCAATCCAGGAAGAGCACTGTTCGCATGCCAGTTGTTGACACGCCACCAAAAAAAAAAGTTATCTCAGCTAATTCCGGAGATACTTTTGCTTTTTCCAGTCGGCGCATTTGCAGGTATGATTGAAAACGCATACAGCAAAACATATTGGAGTCTAGTTTGTGTGTGACAAGGAAGCCAGCTGAAGATTGGTTTACATGACTTGAGTTGAGATATGTTGGAAGTAAGTGAAGGAAAATGTGTTTAATTAACAAAAGTGTCTGTCATCAGATGAAATATAAGTTCCGGATGTCATCAGTCTAGCATGAAGTCAGCCAATGTTTGGATTTGTAACAATTAGTTTTGCATGGATCAACCTGAATGAAAACTTAATTTACAAAGGAAAAAGTATTATCACATGATAGTTATTTATTCCAGAGAGGAGATGAAGTAGTCAAACATTGTACACACTTACTTACTTCAAAATTATAAGTGAAATACAAAGTAGTGGTCCAAGAAAAGTTTTAAGTAAGAGCAAAAAAGTATTTGTAAAATTATTCAAGAGTAATTATTCAAACTGTCAGGATGTAATATCTGATTTGATGTAATTGGTAAGTCAAAACAAAACAAAAAAGTTAAGAAGGATAGGCCAGAAAAATGTGAAAAATAAAGCTTTTGTCACTTACCCAAAAGAGAAACTAAAACTTGAACACTGAAAAATATGAACTAGGAGTAAAAGCATAGTGTGTGAAGTAGTAGAAGAAGTTATATAAAAGTTACTTGAATTGTAACTAATACTACCACAATAAATACTACCACCTCTGATTTATGTTTATGTTTTGAAGTAGCATAACATTACATTTGAGTGAAGGACAAGAAAAGTGTCTGTCATCAGATGAAATATAAGTTCTGGATGTCATTAATGTAGCATGAAGCAATGTTTGAATTTGTAACTATTAGTTTTGCATGAATCAACCTGAATAAAAAGTTAATTTACAAAGTAAAAAAGTATCATCACATGGTAGTTATTCATTACAAAGGGGGGTGAATTAGTCTAACATTGTTCTCAAGAAAGAGTACAGTTAAGTACAAAGTAATCCAAAAAAAGACTCAAAAAAGTATATGAGGAAACTGCTCAAGTAAGAGTAACTGTCTGGACATAACATCTGATTTATAATTTTAAGTTTATGTAACCGGAAGGACAAAACTATATATAATGCACAAAACCTGGAATTTCCAAAAGATAGACCATATAAATGAAACAAAACAAAATAATACTCCAAGAAGCCGGGCAAGATCTATTTTAAATAAAGCTTTTGTCACTTGTAGACTTACTCAGGAGTGGGAATAGTAACCAAAACCGCCACTTAAACAAGAGTACAGAGAGTTACACTGTGAAATACATGACTGAACTAGGAGTAAAAGAATGCTGTCTGAAAACCACTCTGAGAAGTACAAAGTTGTTTAAAAGTTACTGTGTACTTGAGTACTTATAACAGTATACTACCACAATAGGTACTACCAGATCTGAATTATGTTAACATTCTGAAGTAGCATAACATTACATTTGTATTCCAGACATCTTTCATCTTAATGATCACACAAACCTGTCTGAACAGCTTCTTAGACTGTTATTGTGTATGCAGATGACATCACGGCTTTAGCCCTAGCTTTGCCAGTGATATGAATCCTCCCGCAGAACTTGCCTATGTTTTGTGAGTACCTCCGTGTCCTCCATCTACCTCCCTCCCCTGTTCTATCGCTCCTCCATCTTTATGTCTTGTTGTCAGTGGGGAGCTCACTGGGGAGATGTATCGCTTAAGGCAGTACAAGAGACTACCTATTATACTCTCTATCTCTTCCTTACACCGCCGTCTTCTATTTCTGCCTTTCTGTGGCTGTCACATCTCTCACCTGACAGGACACTTCAGACTGGACCATGGATAAACACCTCGGGTTTGAGTAAAACTTTTTTTTTTTCCCCATAATTCAGTTCAAACATATTTGTCTAAAGTGTGGACAGTTGCATCAGTACTTGGTAAAGGGGCTGTATCACATTGTATTTCATTTTTGTCTGTATTTAACTGTAAAGTGTTTTATCTTCTGCAATCCAAGAAGAGCACTGTTCACATGCTAGTTGTTATTAGTATTGCCATGAAAGCAAAACTTCGCTGTGGCCTTTAAAAGTTGTGAAATTCACTTATAAACTCATAGCTGTGAATAATTAAGATGCCAGATGAGGTTATGTTTGTTTAGACTGCTGCAAACACATTTTTAAAACCACCAGTTTAAATCTGTCACTGTGGCTATGTTATTGGAAAAGATGCCAAATTACAGCTCAAGACTTCTGTGGTGGAGAAACTACAGTCACAAGTTAGTCACTAGTGACAAGTTAGTGACTAACTGAAAAACGTTCGCTATTGCTCGTTAGCATGTGACTGTAATTTTCTGTGTGAGAGACTTGTTTAAACAGCACAAATCATCTCACCTATTGTAGTTACAGGCAGCTAAATCAGTTGTTTATTGTTAGATTAAAAACTCTAAAGTCTAACAGTGCTTTAGACAGAGCAGTGTCTACAGTTAGCAACTCTACCACAGGGAATGTTGATGATCAGCTTTAAAGTATATTTTTTATCTTATAGTACATATGCTTTAATCTGTGAACAGACTAAATACTTTTGCATACAATTAGAAAGAGAGACAAAAAAAGTAAATTGTAAAACCTATACTGGACTTAAAACCACAAATGGTGAAACTGTTTGTGTTTAACATGTAATTATGGCATTCCATGGATAAAACATTGTATAAACCAAGCTTTAGAATTTGGAGTTTATCCTTTCTAAATATGTGGGTAACCAGAGGGTGTGTTAAACCTGTATTAATATCTTCTTCTGCCACCTGACAAAAACAATGAAACACATAGTCCTGCCAAATCTGGAAACTGTAGTTACAAAGATGGCCAAGAAAGATAACCAAATATAAAGACACTGATAACAAGTGTGTTCATGCTTTAATATTAAATAAAACATGAACAGAGACAGTGGTCCAAAATTATCCCTCACTTACCTTATGCATACCGAGTAACTATTCACTACGATGAGTTTATAAACGCTTTTTACAACTTCCAAAGCTTTGCCACCGCTGTAATGCTAACAACCACTAGTATGCTAACATGCACTTCCTGATTCTCGAACAATAAAATGCTTATAGACGCAGACAGCACATAGCGGACTTATTTTGACTTTAAGAGCTGCTTATACAACATATCTGTACTGAGGCAAGACACATTTTGCTCAGACTTAGACTTAGCCAAACTTTATTGATCCACAAGGGAAATTATTTGGACACAGTAGCGAAGAGAAATAATATAACTGGTGATAATAAATTCTAGATAAGTAGTCAAAATATCAAGAGACCGGTGTCAAATAAGGCATATTATATTAATGTATATATACAAGTAAAACAGAATAGAATAAAATGGAAATAAGTAATAGAAATATCTCCATGAGGTTGTTCCAAAATACATGGAAAAAATCAGGTACAGGCCCTTTGCAGTGTGGGTAATACAAATTGAAACCAAAACATGTGATTGCTTATGCAGCTGCCTTTAGTGAGTAGAGATTTATTATACGTTGTTTGTCTCCAGTGGAATTTCAAACATGACAGTTGCTTCAATAGTTCCCACCATCCATAAAGCTCTTCTGTCAGCTCACCTGCACACACACACAGTGAGGCGATGTGGACCAACACCAGAGCAAAATGACGATGAATGATGTCCAAAAACAAGATGCTTTTTCACTGAGGAGATAATGATCACCTTCATGACACTCTGAAGACTCACACACAAGAATTCGACCCAGTAGGTGTTTTTTTGTGTAGTCAAATATGAGTGTTAATGAAGCACGGAGGAGATAAGTAGGCTGTTGAAATACGTTGAATATATACAAATTTGAACCCTAGAAACATTCAATGCTTTTCAAATGAAAGGTGCACCATGAAACAGGTAAGAGGTCAAACTCCTGCTTGTATCCACGGTAGGGTATCAAATTATCCATCTGGCCTTTATCCAATTACACTTGCTCTTGCTGGTGAAATAAATAATAAAAAAAAACAAAAAACCTTGCATTCTTACTGTGAAGGGAGTTGCCTCTTCACAGATCTGACTTGTAACTTGGCCCAGTTGCATCACCTGCTTTAGGAGCATTCTAAGCAAAGTAACATGACATTATTTGTACCACCTATTTACATTTACAATCTAGGTAACCAGACAAATTTATTAAAACGTTTTAAAATATTAACACAGTTTCGAATGCTTCTGGCTGGTGTCTATTCTTAAATACCCTGTACTCAATTTTGTCCCATGTATTTGTCTTGTTCCAGATATATTGTATAAGCAGCTCTTGAGGTCAAAGTAAGTCAGTTGCGTCTTGTCTGCATCTAATTAGAAAGCATTTTATTGTCTGATCATCAGGAAGTGCGTGTTAGCATGGAAAAACTCGGCACTGGTCTCTGAGAGCCGGGAAAAGGGCTCATAAACTATTTGCGGTGAATGATCAAGCTGTTCGGAATGCTTAAGGTAAACGATGGATGACTTTGGGCCACTGCAAACTGTTTAAAATGAACTAGTTCTGTTTTTCACGTTTTTAAGACAATAAAAGTCAGGTAGAGTGCATTTAAAACCTCACTGATCAGATAAATGGTGAAATCAATCCTGTTCTCACTCAGGCATAATGAGCCGAGTGCATCTTCTGAGAGATCTCCCTTCACCAGCTCCAGTCACATGAGTAGGAGCTGAGTAGCAGTGACCAGTCAGACTAGTTTCCTGTAAACAAAACAGCAGCGTGTAAATGAGCTGTGGGCAGGATTCCTCACTGTCTTAAACCCCCACCGACCAAACCCTTCATACATTTGGTGAGCTATTGTTCTTACAAGCGGTTACTGTACTGACATGCTGAAAAGGGTGAATCTTCACTTAGGCTTTTTTTTTTTTTTCCAATCTTGCCTCACCACATTAAGTTCCCTTTTATTTCTCTCTGTTATTGGAATATTACTGACAAAACTTGAAACAGGCATAATACACACAAAAAAAGAAAACACAAAAAAACAAAAAACTTAAAGTGCCTATGACAGGTTACACCACTCACTTTACTAAAACACATTTAAGATAATTATATTTAGGATTTTTACAAAAATCATTCACACTTGTTCCCAATTTGGCCATTTTTACGGTTACTATTTTACTTCCTGGTTGGAAAACGTGACATCACACTAGGGAATTCCAGCAAAGCTCCTACAATGTACACATAAATGATAATCTGACACATACAAATATAAAAAAAACACATTTATTGCTGAATTAATGTTTAAAGTATCAGAAAAAAAATATGCCCCTTATGTGTAAACTGTGCCGAACTTTTGGACAGAATTCTCCCTATTGTGACGTCATCAGTGTTTTAGGACTCTCTACTTCCTGTAACATATTTTTCAACTTTTCTTGGCAAATTGCTTCTTAATTTATATTTACAATAGTTATCATCCCACCAAATTAAGAGAAAAAATTAGAGAATCATAAAAATATGTCGTACACACTTTAAGGATTGACAAACATGAATAAACTAGTTAAAGACAGTATGCCCTTTAAAAATGTCTGTAAGGCATTTTAGTCAATGATCTTTAACAATGGACTCTGAAAAGGTTATTACCACTGCTGCAAACATAAAAGAATGATTTAAAGGTCCTATATTACGCAAAAGTGACTCTTGTGAACTTTAAGCCATGTTATAAAGTTGGTACCTCATCAAAAACATATGGAGTTGTGTTTTGTTTCACTCACACATGTTTGAGTAATCCTTTATTATTAGTCTGTCTACATCTCAAAATGCTCTGTTTCAGCTTGTGATGTCATGAAGCAGGAGTTTTCAAGTTAACAGCAACATTTTATCTTTTGTTTAGCAGAGATGAGTAATTCCAAGTCTGAAATCATCCAAATGACATGTGTGAATGAAACAAAACACAACTATGGGTATGTTTTTGATGAGGACACAACATATAACATAGATAATATAGAAAAAATAATATTATTTGAAATGCAGCCACGCTTAACTAAAAACAAGTGTGGCCCAGGTCCCTGCAGTGACTTCCTGTATGCCATTATCCGAAGCAGGCCACTTCAACAGGGTGTCCTTTGTTGCTGTGTTTACCATGAGAGCTGCTGTTGTCTTTGCAGTAGCCCCTCTGGCACACGCACAAACTGCTGTGTTAGTCTTTTATCTGATGGCACCAAAACCTCACAACTTCCTACTGTCTCCAGCTCCCCCTTTCTCCATAACACTGCCCCATGGTATATGCCTATTGTGAAACTAGGCTTGCCACGATAATTTCTGCGTTGACTTCAATACAAGGAAACTGGGACAACGTATTTCGGAGCTCAGAATCAATCGTGTGTACAATTTCTTTGCAAAAGTGGTGAGATTTTCGCCATTTTTATGTAAGAAAAGTATAGGGTAGAATAAATAACTGAAATTGCTAATTATTGATGTGTGAGCTATTGTGTCCAAATAATTTCCCTTGTGGATCCATACAGTTTATCAAAGTCTATTGGTTTATTCTGCTGTTTATTTGTTGCAGCTCAGGCTTTTTAATGATACAGTATATTTAAAAATTGCTTACTGGGATTAATCAGCTTTATTGTTATTGTGTCAGTGGCACAAAGACGTTTCAGTATTATCGTTTATCACAATATTTCTCTGTAGCAACATATCATGCTTTATATATGTTACTGTGACAGATCTATGTGAAACCAATGCAATGAATCTGCATCATCTCCTGTTTAACATTAAATAAGTCAGAAGATGTAGGTTTAGAGCTCATAACAGAAGTAAGTTGATCTTGTTAGGGCACGTAAATGTTTCCTGAATGAAATAGCCCTATACTTACTCAGTGCTGCAGGGCGAAGGAGTCTGAACAAAAGCACAGTGTTTGGGAGAGCTGCCTCACCGTTCGTGTCTTTAAATGATGCTTTGATCTCATCCTGCAAGATCTTCGCTGTCTGTTTACCAGGTCTTGTGATACATGCTATTTTAAGAACGTGTAAATTTGGATACACACAACGAGAATCTAAAAGCATGCGGTGGACCCCCTATCGGAAAATTTACACAGTGCATCTTTAGTAGTTAATTATAGTCTCCAGTTTATCTGACCTGGTAAGTACATCGCCCCCCTAGGAATATACTAGTACACTGCAAGGGTAATTGTAAGGAAATTGGCTTTTATCTAAATTATATGCTGTTTGAAAGTTTTTTTTTGTTGTTTTTTTTTTAGATTAAAAAGCAAGTCTTTATAACATCAGGTGATGAAAAGACTTCAAGATTGAACCTCTTTAAAGGCCCTATATTATGCAAATTTGACTCTCATTCATGTTTGAGTAACTCTTTTTTATTAGTCTGTCTACATCTACAAAGCTCAAAATGCTCTGTTCCACCTTGTGATGTCATGAAGTGCAGGATGTTTTCTATTTGAGGGAAGAACCCAACGTAAATATGCAGGATTTGTGTGTTAAACATAAGTGAATGAAACAAAACACAACTCCAGATATGTTTGTGATGAGGAAACAATATTATAACAGAGACCAAAAAATGGGGTCATTTTAATTATTGCTGGTCACCATTCTAATATAAAAAAAACTAATAAATCAAAATATTATAACAGAGACCAAAAAATGGGGTCAATAAATCAAAATCAAACAAAAAAAATCGTATATGGTTAATTCCACATCACCTCATCCTTTTCCCATCCCCTCCTCACCCTATGACTAAGCATGGAAACATCTCACCCCACACGCTGCATAGGACTGTGTATAATTACCTTTAAAAAACACTGTAATAACAATGTTTACAGCATGAACCAACATGGGACCATCCACTGCAGTACAGACCTTTATAATAATCCCTTCTTTTTTTCTTTTTATTGTGCTTTAATATATGCTTTCAGCTCAAAGCCTGTGAGCCACTGTTAAGGCCAGATGAAACAGGTTCTTGCTGTTCATTTAAGTTTCTATTAAAAACTCATGCACTCATTGCCCAGGGGAGTTTTGGGGCATAACCACTTCTGTACCTGACCGTGTAATTATTTTTGGGTCTTATATAAGTAAATGAATCTGCAGCAGTTTCTTTTCAGCCCCTTGGCTAAAATCCCAAATGACTGTCACCAAACAAAACAACCAAATTATTGCAGTAAGTAACGCTAAATTCATGATACTCAGAGATCAGTATCAGGGAGCTCAGGCAGAACTTGTCCAGTCAGCCAAAAGGAGAAATCACTAAATCAGGTTGATGGACTGCATGATTACACACACTCACACTGCAGATGTCTGATAACGGATAAGTTTTACACAAGTCTTATGACGGTTACAACGACCCATTTACAGTACTGCAGTATAAGGAAGAAGTTGTCAAAAGCTGAATCTTACGCTGCACCAACCTTTTTGACAGTTCCATTTTGCAATCCTGCTTAAAGGGCTCATATTACACTGGTTTCTGATCTATGTTATGATGTTGTTTATTCATCAAAAACATACCTGGAGTTGTGTTTTTTTCATTCACACGCGTTTAACACACAAATCCTGCATATTTCGGCTAGAGTTCTTCTCTCAAAAACACTCTGCTCCATCTTGTGATGTCATGTGGTAATACAGGAAGTGCTCCAGTGTTTTTAAATACACAATTCACTAGAATTATTTGGATGATTTCAGTCCTGAAATTGCCACTTTCTACTAAATAAAAGATAAAAGGTAGCTGTTAACTTGAAAACTACCACTACATAACATCACAAATTGGAACAAAGCATTTTGGGCTTTGGAGATGCAGACAGACATCAAAAAAAGGATTAAAATAAAGGATTTCTCAAACATGTGTGAATGAAACAAAACACAACTCCAGGTATGTTCACAAGAGTCCATTTTGTGTAATATGTCATATGTTAAAATGCCACCTTATCAAGGCCAGTAATAAATGACTGATGAAATTGGTTAAATGTTTGTCAGATGCCCTTCCGTATGACTAGAGATTTTAATGAACCAAACATAATACTCGTGTGTAGTGTGCAGTTCCCTAAAGCCTGGAGCTAACCCTTCAATTATAAACAAATATTAGCAGAGGATATTGAAAATAAAGTATTCATAACAGAAATTACTTATGAAAATTTGGAAAACTTGTAGACACTTGGAAGCAAATCCAACTAGCCCCTTTGGCAAAAAGAAGAAAGTAGTACACACTCAGAAAGAAGTAACACATAAAGGTTTCTTCACTAAATAAACTTGTTTTTGTCTATGGCTCAATAGATGTATGACAAATGCATTACAGGAAAGAACTGTATATCATTACAGTCAAATACAGTCTGCACATGCTTAAAACCCCAGATGGCCGAATGCAGTCCCACAGCATTTGACAGTTGTTTTTTCTCCTATGCAAAATCCTTAAGCCGGACTCTTTCAGCCCACACTCCTGTCAGCATCAAGGAGAGCTTTTTTTAAAAACACAAAATGGCTAGCTCTAATGCGATGCAGACAATGTAGCTTTGAAATACGGTGCGGACACAGCAGCTGGTGGTGTTGCCAATTGAAAAGGGAGCAGGGCTTAAATTGCCAGTGGGGACCCATAAATTAGCATCCTGAAAGACACCACTTAGATTTACTTTCCAACGGGGAGAGACAGACTCGACAGGGGTCACTGTTCTTTAAATGAGCAAACCTTAAATATAGAGCCACACGCGCCCCACACACATCGAATACAAGATCGCCGCCGCAGAGACAGAGCAAATTTGTTTTCTTTAATGCAGCCGAGCACTAAAGCCTTAAGCACACAGGATCTGAGCTTCAATGTCAGTCAATAACATATTTTGTCTTTCATCTGTTGTATCAGGGTAGGGTGGAGCGACATTTGTTTTGAATAATCCTATAGTAACGTAACATTATTGCAGTATATTAAAAAATCGCTAAAATGTGACTTGGTTGAACAGACTGTTAAATTAATCTCAAAAGGGCAGAAATAACATTGTTTGAAAAGTTATACTGCACTCTTTACTCTGTTCTTAACCTTTAGCAGATTTTGATCAGTGGTGGAAGAAGTACTCAGTTTTGTTACTTAAGTAAAAGTACCTGTTTAAAATGTACTTAAAGAAGAAAAAGTAAAAGTATTTCACACAGATTTTGAGATCTAATAAAGATTCAAATTGGTAGATTTTAGAGATTTGTGCTAAATATTGCGCAACTGAAACAAATGAGTCAATGTATTTTTCTAGCTGTTTTTATACTTATATTTTGTATATTTTTGTTGCGCAAACTAATGTGTTAAAAATAAACCCCTCAGCCTTTTTAGCAGGTCTCAAACAATAATGAAAAATTCTTTTGCTTTTCAGTCCTGTTCAAACATTGGAGTGGAGTGGAAAGTACAGCTACCTGCTCTCAAAAATATCTATTTTAAAATTTCCTTAAGTAAAGTACAGATTTACTTTACTTTTACTTTGTTACGTACACTTTTGAAAGGATTCAAGTAAAGTAAACAGCCAACAATATTGCAGCCAACAATAGATTGAGTCAGGATAAGTGTCAAAAATTAAATATTCACATTATTGTCTTCAGGCTCTGTCATTCAGTTGTTGGTAGATAAAAACTTTTACTTGTTCTCACGCTGGTTTTTCCCTCCACCAGATGCCCACACAAAACCACATCACTTCATTTGGCCCTGGGACTGGACCCAAGCGGATTTTCTAATGAACTGAATGAATTTTTCCCCTCAAGGAAGATGCTCCACATGATTCGAAAGCATCACACAAAACTATTCACAATATTTCAAAGTCCACAATCTGACCCGACAATGCAACCAAAAACTTATTTCCATGGCAACATTTTGAACAGGTTTAAGGAGTATTAGGAATAGTGATGTGAGCCAATATTTGAATCTTGCTTCTTGCATTTTTATTGTGTTCTGAGGTTGCCAAGTCAAACAGTAGACTCTGAGCACTTATAGCCTCCTCCTTAAATATTTCCTCCCTTCCCAGTGTCTGATATATCACTGCAGTATGTTTGGAGTCTGGGGAGGGTCCTGCTTCTCCAGATAAGTCCAGACAACACTGACATTCTCTCCTCCCCCAGTGTCAAAGAGTCAAAGCCATATCTCCTGTCTGCAATGACTTAATTTAGGAATGGCCAAAACAGAACCGTGTGTCTCAGCTGTGTTTAAACAAGGATTTTTTAGTAGTTTAGCGATAAATTGAAAGTGTATTGGCATTTGGAGCTGGGAGGAAACAAACAAACTCACAGCAGCCCCAGAGTGGTAATTCATTATACAAGATATTATCAGTTTTTCATGGGGACCACAATGAAACATGATTTAACACAAAGGTACTATTATAACATAAATCCTTTTTTTCCTTTTTCATAACTTATTTTTCATGTAATAAAGTAAAATCTGATATACAGATATACTGAACATATAAACAGATATATTGTAAATCAGTTCTGAGGGTCAAAGTGAGACCTCTCTGCACTGCCTGCATTTAATTATAAAGCATTTTTTATCCTCTAAGAACCAGGAAACTGCACTGTTAGCACTGTTAGTTAGTTGTTTTTAGTACCACGATGGCAAAACTGTGACAAAAAAGTGCTTATAAATGTTTAAAATCACATTTATAATCACAATATTCATCTAAAACAATTTAATAAAACAAACAAGTCCGCTGACTTCCGCATTTGAAAACCGCAGTGCCCAATGAGAGCTGACATCTCCATAAACAGAATCACAACCACACAGCTGTCGGGACCTCCTACGGCTATAGTTGTACATCACGCTAGCCAACAGCAGATTTTATTTTCATTTGTACCCAAATGACTAAAAAAAAAAGAAAAAAGAATTAATTAAGTACAGAGCAGTAGGTGTATACAGGTGGCAGTGAAAATGGGGATTGATATTGGCAATATGGCATCTTGAAAATAAGCGATTAAAGATTTCTCAAACATGCATGAATAGCTCCAAAAACAACTTTGTGAGAGTAAATGAGAAGGGGAAACAACTATGGTTAAAAGCTCTAAAAAGCTGATATTGCGTTATATGTCAAAATCAAATTTTCAATAAAAACATGTAGCTTTAAAATGGGTCAAATGTGAGTCATATAACATTCCACAGAAATACCATCTTGATCAGACATTTCATCCCAGACGATGTCAGACGGATCTTATTTATTCAGTCACAAGATCCCTGACCAGTTTGTACTGTAGGTTGTACAGGCGGGCGACTGTCTGTCTGTATATTTGAGATAAAATGGTACAGTTATCAGCCCACATCTACAGCATAAGACCCTCATCTGAATACAGCACTTGTTCTGTGAGACTTCCCCTACCTTTCCTCTGCTCTCCTGGATTTGGACCTGATCTCTCTACACTGATCCTTGGCTCCTGGACACACAGAGTAAAGTGCCACCGTCACACTACTGAACGGTTTAGACCCAGACTCGATAATATCAGTTCCCCCAGGATGCACAGTAAGCTTTAAATTATTGGAAATCTTGTGGGGCTTGGTGGAGTGGAAATTATTTTAAATGAAAACCATAATGCGGAAGCAATATGTTTTAGGTGTCCAAAAGCAGATTTAAAATAAATGTGTTGCATCTTTCCAAGCATAATGAAAAATGGAAATGGAAAAATGAATTATATTCTTATACAATGCAAAATCGACTTCTTAAATAATTGTTGGAAGTGATAGCAGTTATTTTGTTTAGGCTCATTTAACTGCTTTACAATACACCAACAAGGAGCAAGTCCCTGGCTCTCCACAGCGCCACTTACATGGTCAAACACATGAAATGCTATATGCAATATTTTTTACTGCCAAACAAGAAATATGAATGCTTAGAAATCCCCAAGATGTTTGAAAGGCTACAATAAGGCATATGGGATCTTTTAATCATTTAGGTGGTGACTGGTGGTAAGCCGTTAATAGAGAGAAATTCAGTGCAAAAGGAACATTTAAAGTTATTTCTTCCGATATTTGTTTCATATACTGTACATAAAACGCATCATCAATCCAAGCAGCTGCCATATTGTTACAAAGATTTCCTACAGACCACACAGATAAAACTTCTGACCTCCTTTAACTCTTGAGGTTAGTTATTTCTCCACTTTCTTCACCGTTACAGTCCATTGGCAAACTCTGTCTGCTGGATTCTTTGTCCAAATTAGAGAAAGAGCGTTGGTGTGAGAGTGTATATTTGAAAAGTGCTCCGTTTATCCAAAGGTCAGAGGATCGGCGGTCTCCAAGTGCATTTATCTTACTCTAATGATATCCACCTGTAAAGGCAGAAAGGTGGGGGTCTCTACGCCATCCATCACGGGGGGGAGGAAGGCAAGGTGGAGCAGGGACGCGCCTGTCAAAGGAGGACCTGAGGAGACAGATAGGGCCTTCTGACAAGCTGCAGACCATTAAAGCACGCAGATAATGTGAGGAGAGTCCAGAGAGACACGGGATGTGAAGAAACAATAGGAGGAGACACATGGATCCAACAAAGCCAGGCTCATATACTGAAAAGGGGTTTTAAAATGATGTCAATTAATGCAACCCCACAGTTATAAAAAATAGTCCTATTTGATTCATAAAATTCTACATATTTTTTCACACATCCAGTCTGTTGTGAATAGTAATGCAAAGAAAGAAGAAAATGCACTCAATTGTTGATTCTAAATAAATATCTTATGTTCACTTTTTCCATTTAATTACTTTATATCTGTCCAAATAATTAATTTTTAAGTTTATCTATTTATTAACATTAATATTTAGATGGAAAAGGGTGACTTAAAGGTGCACTGCACAACTTTTGCAGTGGACGGTCTGTCACCTACTTGTCTCCATGGAGATCAAAAATACATAACTTCCTTATGTGAGTAGGGACTCCTCTCCACAGATCTGCCTTGTAATGCAGGCCAGTTGTGTAATCTCCTTGTCTCCCTTGAGAAGATGGGTTTGATGCTATACCATGGAATATTCTACACAAAGCAATAACATCTTTACTACACAGTGAACCATTAATAGAATTAATTAAAGGTCAACTTAGATTTATTTTTTTTTAAGGAAGATCTATACCAATTGTGAACTCTTAATATCTTCCTTGGTTTTTATTAGAGTTGGAGCTTCAATATTGTGCATTTTTATTACATTATTTAGGTAGGCAGACCCATTCCAAAGTGTCTGGAAGTCTTTCAGTACACCGTGTTAGCACTGCAATCGTCTCCTCTGCCTAAGGACAATAGTTGCTGTGATACAATCCAATAATAAAACAATTTTTTTTTTTTTTCAATTTGTCAAGTCATTTAAAGCGTTTTATACCCAAAATAAGCATTTGTATTTTTCCCATGCTTTCCCTAATCCAAGTGTAACGCTGTGTGATCCAAGTGAGCTCATCTTGGCTCTGAACACAAAGCGATATCTTCTCTGAGCGCAGCATATGTGGGAGAGCACCACAGGCCTACAGACAGTCCAAAAACCTGCCACTTTGTATCCTTCAAATCGGAAACTACTACATCCAAAACCAGTGGGACGAAAGTATGCTCTGGGTCGGGAAGTGCAGTCTCAAGGTTACGTGTTATCTGGTGTAGCGCTCGGAGCAGGTGTAGCCCGGCCTGTTAGCGATGTTAATGGACTCGTTAGTGCCAGGGCTCTGGATGTGAGCGTCTCTGTGGGATTAGCCTGCAATGGCTCCTCCGTCTGTTCGGCTCACCTGTCACACTGGAGATGGCCCTCCTGATTTAATGAAGTAAACAAATGGCTCTAAGAGGAGGCCTTGGAGAACATGGCTCCAACCACAACTGTTCATTTATTAGCCGACAAGTAGCATTCATCAAGCCAAGTGACACGTCTGAAGGCTGATGGAGGACGTGCATTTTGATAGTGCAAATGATTTTATAGTTGTTAGAATCTGAAGTGTGATATTCAGCTTCAGGTATTTCAGTTCTGATAGTCATGATAAGATATTTGGCAGCACGGTATATTGTTACTGCGATAAATGATAAACTTTATGACACAATAAGAATAAAGCAAGATAACTTACAATAAGACTAAGACAAACTTTTTTGATCCACAAGGGAAATTATTTGGACAGAGTAGCTCACACATTACAATATATTGTAATAAAGAGAAAAAATATGTAAATGATTGGCTACGAGTACTGGGTTTTGGTAGTGAAAATTCAGATCAGATCAAGTCCTTTCAGTTTTGAACTAACTCCATTTTGGCATTGGAACTGGCAACCCAAATGAGAGACTAATTTAAAAAAAATGTTTTAATTTTTTCCTCACTGTTATAATGCCCAGAAAAGGTTTGATGAAAATAATAATAATGCATAAGGTCTCATTTATACCTTTATCTAGACCTCGAAAGTTGCCTCAATTCATACATAATTCAGCCCTCGGTCACAAAATGGCTACCAAATAAAAACTGTTAACAGTGATTTTTTTGATGTATGTCATTTGCAAATAAAATCGATCAAAAGAGTAGTCTAACCATCACAAATCATTAATCAACATCACAATAATTAACACAATGGCATAAACACACATAAATAAAAACACTATAAAAACCAATACAATGAGAGCTTTTTCAGATTCTGATTTATCACTGTGGACATCGCCGGCACTAAGTCTTCTGTATATGCACATTCTTTTCGACTTTCCCTGTTCAGAAGCAGTAATCCAAATCTTCAAAGAAAGCGCATTATCATTTCAAATACAGTCTGTCACAGTCTCCATGGCATGTTCTCTCAATTGTTAAAGTCCCCATATGTAAGAGAGGAAGTGTGACAGGCCTGCTTTATCCTGCTCAGTCTATCAAATCTCTCCTCCACAAGCTTCAGACAAACACTGCAGTACTATTGATTCGTTGTCACTATTCAGACTCATATTGTTTCTCATTTGCCATTGAAAATAATTGTGTTTACCTTGAGTGAGTGAGAGCTGATTGAGCGATGAGCTGCTTCTTGAGTAGGTTGAAATTGTTGCACATTTTAACACTGGATTAATATTATACTTCATGATCACCTGTGAAATAGAGGTCATAAAATACTTCTGTCTTACTTAATATGCAAGTGGTAATAGTAGAAGAATAGAGCAATAACTGTAATATGTAAATGGGTCTTGTTCGTGTCAGAGTAAAAGTGTAGGCTACTCAGTGTGTCTAATAATAGCAACAGCAGCAGTTTTCGTTTTATCAGTACAAGACTACTTTTAATGTCAGAATTAGCACTGAAGTGTCAGCTGTTTTAATAGTACATTCTTTTGAACCAAGAGCAGCCAGTCATCATCACTAAAACTGCATTATGCTCTGGTGTATGAATATTTAAAGTCTTTTTTTTTTTTTTTTTCTGCCAGGGGGTATAAAAAGATCTGGAAGATGAACCAAAGATGGCGTTGTGTTGTTTTTAATGGCCCGTGCTCATTGTAGAGAAAGCCTGAAATATATTTGTATATCTTTTTTTTCAGCATTATTTCCTCAATACTAGTGATGTCAGAAACGACCAATCAGAGCGATAACTGCTGGAGGAGCTAATGCAGGCTCAGGGCAGGACTAGGCTAAATCTTACAAAGCTAACTTTTAGGCACTTTGACAATTTAAACATTTGAACACAAGTTCACGCTGTGGAAATAGAGAAGAATCCCCACAAAATTCGACCTTTGAGAAAGTTGTGATGTCCTGTCCACTGAATTCCCCAAAAATGCATTGTGCTCTATGGGAGAATTCTTTCTGGGCCAAAACCCCTGCGAGCTGCTGTACCTGGAGCAGTCACTAGTCGTTCTCACCCCTGGACAGAGTGGGAGTGTTCTTATTATACATCCATGTTTTGTATAAGAAAATTTTATCAAAAATTGTGACTAATCAACATGTGATCCTCATATCACCCATTTGATGGTTGTCATAGTCATAAAAAGTGAAATTATCACTATAAGCAACAGTTAGAAATGATGTCATATGTAGCACATGGAGCTATTCCTACACTTGCATTGAATTAATATAAAGATAGAAGTACTAATAACACAGAATGAGTACTAAAAGTAATCATACTTTTATGTTATGACCAAGAGACACTCAATTTCACAGTCAGTCCACAGAGTGCTATAATAGTCCTCAGAGCGACCATGTTATTTTATCCATCCATGCACCAGCCCGAGACTGTAATGCAAATGAAAGTGGCATTAATTTCATTACAAATGGGAACAGCGAGGGGTACAGCTTGAATAATTAAATGGAGAGGCTGACTGTGAGCTGGGAAGGCGTCATTATTTGTGCCTGTAGCTGGTAAAGCCTAATATAACCCCAGGAAGGCACTTTTGACAATGATACCCACTCACCAGTGTGATGCATAGGCCACTCTGTACGCTAAAGCCATTGATTATGCATTTGTAGTAGCACTTCAAAACACTACCATCCACCGGCGGGCCAATTCACGGCAACACATTTTGAATAATATACATAAATTTCCTCTCTGACAGGAAACTCAATCCATGGTTTTATATTGCTACCTTTAGGAGATAATGGAAGAATAACTTCCACACAAAAACAGTTTATATAACAGATTGTGTGTGTGTCTGGTGGTTATCTCCGGTAAATTGCTGCTCCTTGGTCGGTTGCGGTCGGAGAGCGCAGGGTCGCCCTAGCTTAAGTTATTTTGGGCGTCTGTGTGAAATGTGTTTAGGTACTTGAGTTGAAGTGGACTGCTGGCTTGGACAGAAATGGAGGCTCCAGGCATCTTTTTTTAAGTGTCACTTTACACAGCACATGCACAACACAGAGGAGGACCTGTGTCACTGCTGCCTGCAGAGTCTATGTGTGAACACCACACACTTTGTAAGATAAAAGCTCCTATTTGAATCCAGCTTCTACACCACTGCCTCCAGCGCAGCTTTGATTACATGTTTACTGGACACATTATTAGGTACACCTATTTATTTTGCATGGAAGCGACGCTCTGTATTTTATTTGGTGATTTTCTTCTCCTTTCAGTATTAGATCTTTGGGAGGTATTTTATAAATATGTACTTGTATCTTATTGAACTTGACCTAGTTTACCTAATCCAATGTTCAGTTAGGGTGTGCACAGTATAAGTAAGTGACAACTTTTGTGATTTTTAATGTTAATGTGTTTATAATGGTTTTCCCACATCATTAAGTTGTTTTTTCATGCATGTGTAATTGTATTGAATTCAAGGATTGAGCACTTAGACAATTTCAATTTACCCCTACCCCGCCCATTGTCTGTACTTGAGAGATTAAGTCATGCACATACAGTTAAAAATGTTGCATAGCAACTTTAACATGTAAATGAAGCATATGTACTATGCCTATCCCCGTAGTGAATAATTTAGGCCCATATGCAGCAAACCATGATGCACTGAAACTCTTATTAGTTGCTGTTATTACAAGGAATTGTCTCTAACTTTTCCATTATTTAATCTGTGATTCTCACGATTATACTTTATCCATTCCACTTTTTATAGTTCCCCTTTGGCAAACAGTTTTAAGTTGTGTTCCCATAATTGCCAACTGCCTTGTGCGCACTCCTTCCTCTTGATAATATGAAGATACTGTAGCTCCTATACGACCCTCTGCATTATGCAGAATTGATTGGTCTGACAAAACACTCCTGGCAGTTGCGTGTGCTGAAACCTGTTAGTCTGGCGTCTCTCTTATCTCATCGCTGCGCTGAAGAATGACTAAGCCTCCCTCAGCCAAATAATCATTAACCATCTTGTGTCTGTAGAAGAAGAGTGGACAGATTTGCGACATCAAAGGAGTTTCCACACTGTGCTCCCCGTGCAGCCTGCCTTCTTCTAGGCACAAAGCAGCCATAATTAGCTTCCTGTTGTTGTGCGAGAAATGGAAGATAGAATTCCTTCTAGCTGCCTTTTTATATACCCCTCTAAAGTAACCCAACTAGTTATTAAGCACAGTATTTGAGGAGTTTATATGACTATTTACAGTTCCATTTGATCATTAGGGACTTGGCAGAGTTTCACAACTATAAACATTTGACTTTAAAATAAGGTATACAAACATTCTTTGGTGAAGGCTAATAATTGGTTTGACTGGAACCCTATAAAAGCACACAATTCAGTGTTTCATGTTTTCCATTGAGTAAATGTATGGACTTGTATGGTCTCTCTCACATCTGCTCACCCTACACACATGACTGCACAACTGCCTTTTGTGCAATGTGTCAGGTGGTCAAGGATGGGTCAAATATACAGGACATATTATTTCCTTATGGAGACAGTAAAGTAACTTAACCTTTCTGATCCAATATGGAGTAGTCATAATGTTCCATAATATGCCATATCTATGTAATTACTCATTTTCATTTACATAAAAAATGCTCTATGGTTTGCGATGATGTAGACCACCACTTAAAATGCTATGTTGTGCTAAGGACATCCACTTCTATCGTGGTCCAACTTAAAACAACAGGCTAAAAGAATGGTGCCATAAACACCTCCTATAGTGTAGTGGGAGCATAAACGTGAGTGACAGTGATAGTCTAAGCGTCCCCAGTTGGCTGAGCTTAAAGCAGAGCTGGTTCATATTAGGGAGGCCTCATTAACCACATGCCACACAGTCTGTGCTGTGAATGAGACCAGGGCATTGGGTTTACTGTTAAAATACAGAATGACTGTTGTGAAATGATAAAGCCACTTACCAAGCTGTCATCCTTTTACACTTGTGAGTCCATGCCTATTGTTTCAGAGTAACTGGGTAGAAAGTAATTTATGAAGTTAGTAGGTTTAGGTTTGAGCATTTGTTAAGTTAAATTCCCACAGTAGATTGCTGGATTTCCTCTGGGGTTCTGGTTTCAACATGAACTTCAAAGCCTAATATTCCTAATCCTGGCTCAATATGCTGAAATATACTTGTTGCATTGTGGCCCCTATGAGTTAAATCTGTACTGCGTAACTTTTCTGGTGGATGCGTCACCTGCTTGTGTCCAGTGAGTTGTTACAGCTTTGCCTGGGCATGTTCTACAGGCATCACACTTATCTATCTTGCTGTTCAATTACATGTTTTATTGCAAAAAATATCTTGAAAAACATGCATTTTTACTGTGAGCCTCTCCACAGATGTGACCTATAACTTTGCTTGGTGGCATCACCTGCTTGTCTCCATGGGGATAGATATGTAAAATTCATAGACTACATAAAGATGTGGACTAAGGGAGTGTGATGTTACCCAAAGCGTTTGGCTCCACTCAGATGAATGCTACAGGTTATAGGAGTGAATTTGGAGCCAAGATCCATATTAGTTAAAGGAATTTATTAATGGACAAAAAGCAAAAATAAAAGCACCAGGATCAAGCAGAGTGGGTTAATATGAACATTTTAAGACTAAAAGGACAAGGCTCAAAGCAGCAGTTATAGAGAGAGAGGCGACAATATTCCAATGTAAGTCAATGGGAGCCAGAAGTGCCCCCATGTTCACTTCCTATTTGGAGGTGGCTAGCACATTAAATGTGTCCATTTATATATACAGTCTATGGTAAAATTCTATACTGGGAACACAAGGGCAAAGCATTAACATGGAGACAAGCAGATGGTGGACCTTCCACCAGAAAAGTTAGCGCACCTTTTAATGCAGAGAAGTAAAAACCACAAAAAGAGCCTTCAAACTTTCTGTTTTACCCAGAGCCATGAACAATTACTAATTACCTCAGACTTTTCACCGGCACAATGGAGGAGTCTGTTACTGACAAAATCTTCTGCTAATTGGGGATAATGACGAGCTCGACATTCTAAAAGGATGATTAAGCACTGATATGAAATACTGAAATCACACCTCTAAGTTATTCTTAAGATAACTGGCTCTGGTGTTTAATCACCGCACACGTGCCAAGATACACTGCGGTTTTGTTTTGCTTTAGCTGCTCTTAAGCTCACCCCAAACTCCCATTATCATACTGATGTGATTAAAATAATGTTTTGATAAAAGGAACAGCCAAATGTTGGACTTTCCATTCTTTCTTCTGTGTTTGACAAATCATATTTTTTTAACATGGGCGGCTCAAGTAAAACAGATTATCTCTTTGCGTGGCACCATCATTTTAGACAGTGGTATGTTGTATGAAACTTTTGATAGATCACAAGGACGATAATGGGTAAGATTAGTTTAGTTATTTCAAAGAATGTCCAAACCTGCTACATTTGTTCAGTAGTAAAAGAATTCTGCCACATTAACTGGCACCAGGTGAGGAACTTGCCCAGTCTAGCCTTGGTGAGCTACTATCATTGAAAAAGTTAAAAGCCCTGTACCCAATTTCTCCTGTTCTCACACAGCGACAAAGAGAGGAAGTTTGGCTCAAACTTTTAGGTGCAGCCTCAACTTGTTTCTGGCTTATTTCTTACAAACTCTTACACAATTCTTTCTGACTTTATTCGGACATTTCAGTAAGTTTGGGGTCATGTAAAAAAGAAAAAGAAAAAAAAAAATCTGAATTTCCTTCAGCTTCACAACCTGATAAAGAAGGAAGAAGGCATCACTTTTTGAAGACTATCAAAAAGGGTCAATCACAGACAGTTCCACTGTTTCAGGTTTGCAATCAACACAAATTGATACTTTGCAGTGACATCACACTGGGGGTGTTCTACAAGTATGTGTATGGTGGGATGTTTAACAATTACAATGGCGACACAATGCACACATGCAAATACTATCAAAAGTTTTTAAGACTGTCTGAAAAGTAAAGAATTTTCTAGGGCCTGTGATCAATATGAGCATTCATGGTTTTAGGTGTGATTTTCAACAAAAAGATGACTGAAAAAAGATGAGTGACTAACTGAAAAACTGTTGGCTAATGCTAGCTAGCTGTTGACTGTAATATTACGTGTGAAAGACTTGTTTAACAGATCAGCTCACCTGTTAGCCAAGTCAGTTTTTTATGGCCAGACTGTAAAAGACTAATAAAGCCTTAGACAGAGCAGAGCCTAAGGTTAGCATCGCATCCCCAGGGAATGTTGATCAGCTGTAAAGTATCGATTGTTGTGAATTATTTTCTTACTAATTTTTCTCTTTACATTATAGTCCCATAGGGGGAGTTCCAGGGACTGGTTCTGAAGGAAGACTGTCTGAATACCATTAGCCTTTATGAAAAGATCACTTCACAATAATATCAACTGGGTAGGGCAGTGGTCATAATTGCCTTGAAAACCGTATTCTCCAACATTAATCACCCTGGAAGTTTCCAAATCTCTCTGTGATTTGCCAGAGAAACTATTTTCCTGAAAACTAACTCTGCTGTTTATATTACGTGATGGCTTTGAGCAATACGCAGACAGACAAACCTGAAAGAATTACACTTGAACAAGTCTATAAAGAAGCTATCACTTCTTAGTAACGAGAAATTAATCTTGCAAGCACATTGCGCAGAGGGATTTGAAAGAGCAGATAGCTGTCTTCAGTCTGCTGGAAGAAGTTAAAAACGTTGTCCAGACTTTTCTTCTTCCAATGTTCCCCCAATGCCCCAGAGAGCTGAGTGCGTACGCTCCCATCCACTCCCATCCACTCAGCAGATTCCATCGCGTTTTACCATCGATTTCCCACAATGCAACGCCTCCGAACTCACCTCTCAAAGAAGAGCAAATTAAAAGGCTGGCTGGAGTTCAGGTCACGGCACAAATGGAGGTGGCACATGTGGAGACGCCCTCATCCCTGCAGTTTTACAGAACAAATAACTCAATGGGATAAAGAGGAGTAATTACAGCCAAATGTTGGACAGTTACATTGTTGTATTATAGTTGAAACCGAGACTTCACACTATTATTAAATTACAGGGAAATGATATAAAATTATGTGTAGTGTCTGGAGACCATCATGATAACTGTGAGACCACCTCTTTGAAGTGAAACATGAAGGGAAGTATAATGATCTGTTACTGCAAAGTTATATTATGCTTTTACTGTCATTCCTCAACTAAACAGAAATGAAGGCACAAAAGTAACTAAAGTGCATTGTTGAAACTTATTGTATTTTTTATTTTATTTTAGAGTTGGAAAGTGTCAACTGTTTGGGTATTAGTAATATAAGGCTAAGGTTAAAGGTGCACTGCGTAACTTTACTGGTAGAGGGTCCACCACCTGCTTGTACAGTATGCTAGTGCTTTGGGCTGCAATGTTCTACTACAGTATGGCAATAAACTTCTATATCTCCATGAAGCCAAGTTACAGGTCAGATCTGTGAAGAGGTGACCCCAGTATCAGTAAGAATGCATACTTTTCTATGGTATTTTTTCAGTTAAAAGACCCATAATGAAATAAATGCTGGATAGATGTTTAATGTTATACTGTGTAACATTCCAGGCAAAGCAATAACATCTCCATGGTGACAAGCAAGTGACAGACCAGAAAAGTTACGCAGTGCATCTTTAAGGTAAGGTACACTTTATTGTTCCCATTGGAAATTTGGTTCTTTTTATTCCTTTAATGTTGCAGAGAAAACTTGTCAGGAACAGCGGGGGGCTCATCTCCAGATCCTGAGTGAGGTTTGGTCAGGACTACCATAACTGGAGGATTTCACTTATTGTGCATGTTTTAGGATAACGGGAAAAACTGCAGTGCCTGGAGGAAACCCGCCCAGGCACAGGGAGAAACACGCAAAATCCACACAGGAAGGAACCACTTTCTAATATAAGTCTACCATATATTCATCCTTTCATTGTATTATGATCTTTACACTCACTTTTCTCATGTTTCCACTTGTACTTTACCTCCTTATGTCTGTAATGGGTGACGGGTCCTATGTTTTTCCAGATGGTCAGGTCCAAACAGGTTTATGCTGGCATTAGCTCAGTGCGGTTGAGGGAAGCATGTCTTCGTCTAACGTTAACTCATCTACGCATCACAACTATTACTCAAATGTGACTCAAAGCTTGGGATAACACTGTCTGCGTTTTCCACCCTTAACATAAAATTCTTACTCAACAACACTGATACAACTTTATATTGCCAATAACAGCTGTTATATATATTTCAGTGTGAACAATAGAGATCTTTATAAAGTTTTCCCTTTTTGTTTTCAACTAAATCCAGTAGAGAATGACATGCCAGATGTGTTTCATAAGACGAGCAATTTCCTACCATTAAACCTACTTGATCTTGTAGTTTGTGGTCTGGACAGTTACAGACTAGCCCCTTTCTAAAAACAATACAGTCTACTTTCTACTAACAAGTGTTATTATTGCAATTGAATAGACTTGATTATTTAAATAAACATTTAAGCTGATTTAGTCTATCCAATAGACGAATGCACAGATTGATGAAGAGTGTAGGTTAGCAGTTGTTGTCTGCACCTGTGATCACTGTGTAACTGTGTGTGGTTGTGTGTTTTCTTAGCCACTGTCTGGATGTCTGGATAGAGCAATGTACCAAGAAGTTTCATGCTCAAATCTTAATCCCGATTCTTAGCTTGTCTGGCCTACGCTTTGACTCACTCATCCTAGTGTTCATTCTACACCTAAAATAGACAAATGGTTAATAAAGGAGTGGTCAAAAGCAAGTTTATTTAATCTCCAACTTTCAGTGTTACATCAGTAGTAGTTTCGGCAGTATTTATTTACTTGTTTGTAATATTTTATCTTTACTTTTTTGGTATGGCAACATTTTACATGGATACCTAACATTTGTCTATGAATTTACAAGTATATCGTGGAGCAAAAGTCATGCTCAAGGACAAGTAGTAATTCAGGAAAACTGGCAACCTTCCGATTGGTGGGAGAACACTACACCACTGGTGCTGCGTGATATTTGTGTTGGAAATGATAATGTACCAGCTGTCTGCGTATAATCACATGTCGTGTACTGTATTAGTGGTTTTCAGATTCTGAATATTTCTAGATGTGCGGAGTCATACTCCCAGGCGGGGGTTCTGTTTTGTTTCTGATTTGACCATGTCAAACTTGTACTTGTTTACATTGTGGAGTACTTTGATTTATGGCAGTTGAAAAGTAGTTTTGATGGTCTTCCAAAAATAATGATTAATAATTCCACTGGAGTGGACTGCACGCTGCTCTTTGGGATTCATTCTTTTGCTTGTCACCACGTCTAAAACAGCTTTAAACAGCTAATCAATCTGGAATTAATTGTGCGCAAGTCGGACCAAGAGCATTAAAAGAGCTGTCTGCAGAGGCCATTGTCTGAAAGGCACTTCCCAGTCTCTGAAACAACATCATCTGAGTGATAAGACCCAAACACTTAACTGCTCCAATAGAACACATTATCATTCATCTATGCCTAACGGTGCTGACCTCCTATAGCTAACAGGTAATGTATGGCCTCCATTATATATGCAGGGATGCTACCTACCACTGGCTCTTCACTCCCTTAGCTTGCAAAGACGCTAGCTTAATGACCCCCATGCTTGCACAAAGACCAGCTATTTGCGTGTCAAGGATGATTGAAGTGCTAATAAATCATTCCGTCCATTAGCGTTGGTATTTTTTGCTATTAGCAGAACAGTTGACAGTGTTTTAACTTGTCAGAGCTCTTAGCTGTCCCCATATTGCCCCGAATGAATTGGCGGGTGGGAAGGAAATTACTAAGAATACACAAGGGGGTGATTCTATGTTTAGTTTAGGGGCTTGGATCTCGTCAGTCTTCTCTCGCGACGTGTGCTATTGAAAGAAAAGGAGACAGGATGCTAACCAAATGTCCCCTCACTGTCCTCGCTGTGTCCATACCCCACCCTCTTCCACAGTGATCCGTCTCCCAGTGTCAAACTTGTCCAGGGATGGGACCTAGGGCATGTTGACCCACTAGGAGACACTTCCAGGGCACTTTGGAGCACCCCCCCCACACACACACACATTGACTCACAGTAGCCCCCGAGAGCTGGATAAACACAATTAAAAGGCCCCACCCATTGCTGATGGTTATCTTATCAGGATCACTAACCTTAGACTCTGCACACTGAAATCACTGGAACAGCCCCAGGTCGCGGACAATAAGCCTATAATAAAACAAACCACCTATTCATTATAGTTTAGCCACACTTTTACTTTGCGATAACAGCGGAGGCCATTACTGTAGTACAAAAACAGTGGCTGAAGAAGAAGTGATATGCTCTTAAAGACGCACAGTGTAACTTTTCTGGTGGAGGGTTTGCCACATACTTGTCTCCATGGTGATGTTATTGCTTTAAATGTTTCACAGTATAGCATCAAACATATACTACTACTTTAAGAGATCAAAATGCGTTGAAAGGCATACATTATTACCTTTCCACAGATATGACTTGTAACTTGGTCTGGTGTTTTCCATTTGCTTGTCTCCCTGCAGATACGTTTTAAGCCATAATGTGTAAAGTTTTAGGCAAAGCAATAACATCACATTCAATAACATCACATTCAAAGGACATTTTGTTATGTAAGAATCGCTACTTTATGCTGCAGCAAATTCCTTAATTATAAGTCATGCCTCACCCTATAGATTTTTGTACATTAAATACACATTTCCTCATTCTTTTGTAGGAATAAGAGCTGAGATTTTGCACCCCATCATCTTGTCACTTATGTCTGGATACATTTCAGTCAAGTGTGGACTATTATCCTATCAGTGAGGCCCATTAGTGGCAATTATAGTAGATCGGGCTGTACACAACTCAAGATTCTCAGCCTGAACTGTTGCTGTAAGAAAAACTATCAAGTCATTATGTTGGAGGCCTGTTAAAAAAGGCCACAGTGTTTTTCTTATACAATAAATTACAAAAAAAACAAAAACAACAACATACTCTTACACTGTAGTAATGACTGAATTGAATATGCTGGGTCTTACAAATACAAAATTGTAATTCAAAGGGGACATATTTTGCAAAATCAACTTTTAAGAGATTTTAAACAAGTTATAATTGTCCAGTCCTGCAATTTAGATGCCATTGCACTGAAAATCCCTGTTTTCACCGATCACTCCATCCACATCCACTGCTGTCTTTTTTGCTTCAGTTTTTTTTTTCTTTAGCGTCACCTAGCTATTTTGGGACAAATTATTAATTTTATTACATAGTTTTAGACCAGAACGGCAATTTAAAATGCACATTGGAAATATTAAATAATGATCCCAGTGTCATACATTATATAGCAGACAAAAGCATAATTTTTCTAAACTATAATTATGCAGAACCATTGTAGACAAAAGTAATTTCTCAAAACGTCTACATAAAATATCTCTCTAGTGTCCAATTCAGAACCTGTAATTTGATGACAATAATAATATTAAACAACATGGTTCTGTTTCTGTTCTATTGTTTAAACCCGTCCACACCACATCCTAATGATTCATACAGTTGAACAATAATTATTGGCAGAAGCCGCTGGAGGGGAAACAATATTTCAGCTGAGTCTGGCCACATAATTGGCATAGTCAGGTACCATCCAATTATCTCCGGTCAGTGAGCTGAAATGTGCTGTTGATTAAGCTTAGGTCAACGCAGTTAGCTTGTCACGGCTATCATTAAAGAATCATTATCATAGTAATGGTCCGGAAGCAATGAGAGATAATAAAGAAATATAAAAGTATATGGCACATATAGGAAGCCAATGCATAACTCCTCGGCACTTTACACCCTTACAAATGATTTCTCTTCTAACCAAGACACTTTTAAAGGTGCACTATGTAACTTTTATGTTGAGGGGTCGATCACCTGCTTGTCTCCATGGAAATGATATTGCTTAGCCTGAAAAGCCCAACAATATGGCTTTAAAAACATTAAAAACTTTTTTTTTTTAAATGAAAACAGTAAGAAATCTATGTGTGCGTGTGTGTGCGTGTGTGTGTGCGCGTGTATGCATGTGTGTGTGTGCGCGTGTGTGCATGTGTGCGTGTGTGCGTGTGTGTGTCAAAGGGCCTGTATTCTGTCTTTTCTGATGGACCCTGCATAGGCTGTGTTCTTGTCTGAAATGGAAAACACTCACTCACTCTTGTGAAGTCATGTGGTAAAACAGGAAGTGCTCCACTGTGTTTATAAACTTCACTAGAATCTTTTGGATAATTTCAACCCTGGAATTGAAAATCTTGAAGTGAACAAAAGGTTAAATTGAAAACCACAGCTTCATGACATTGCAAGGTGGAACAGAGCATTTTGAGTGTTGGAGATGAATAATAAAAGATTACTCAAACATGTGTGAATGACACAAAACACAACTCCAGGTATGTTTATGAAGGGGTAACAGCATTATAACATGGCTTAAGACTCACAAGACTCAGTTGTGCCTAATATAGCTATGATTTGACATATCAGTGTATTCCATTGTTCTTAAATTGTGACATTTCAATTTTGAATCCAGTCCACCCCCCTCCCCTTGTGCTTCTTTTTTGGCCTCTGCTCTCTATCTGTCTCACCCTACTTCTCCTCTTCAGTCCAAAGGCAGCTCCAGTGCGCTGGAACTGTGGCTGACGTTCACTCTTTCCTCTGTGTACTGCAGAAAGGCCCTAATTGCCAGTCTCTCTCACAAACACAAACCCTTTATCTAGAGCTAGCCACACAGCACATACACACTCACATAGACAGAGGAGGAGGCAACACAAGGCAAAGTCAAGCGTCTGCGGTTCAACACCTCACTCTCTCCTCGCATTTACCGCGACCACATCCAAAAGCACCAATTAAATCATTACTGTAAGGGGCACAGCGCCAGCCAGGAGAATAAAAAGCATGGAGGGTGTATTAAAGGGGGACATTAATAGAAAATTAATGTTGTGGGATACATGATGGAAAAACCACAGGCAGACAGTGGAGGAAGGAAAGTAAACAGTGCAATTTCAAAGTATTGCAGAAGAGTGAAGCCTAGAGCTCAAAAACACACCAGAAGTGCATATTAAATACTGGTCTGCATTTGACAGAAGGTAGTTCCTGTAATAACACTGAGGTTACAGATTACCAATATGGTTGCCTGGTTAGTCCAAACTGATGTCTCTGTATTTTTTATACAGAGGGATATCAGTCACTATTCCCTCTGTTGTTCCTCGAGCCAGACTCAAACATGCTGTGAGATCAGATTTGTTTATTTCAGTGACGCATGAGAAATAAAGGAATTCATTGTTCAACCATTATTTTGAACAAAATCAAACAAAACAGAAATGTTTTTCAGTCCTCTGTGATATTGTTTTTCCTTTCTTTTTTCCTCATAAGCAGCCATATTTGTTTTGACTTGGACAGACTCTGCTTCTCCATGATTGGCTAATCCACCTGTCAATTATGTCAATATGAACTCACGGAGATTCATTGGTGACCAGACTCACATCTTGGTAAAGTACTAGAGAAGTGTGTATTCTGTATCCCAGTATGCCCCAGTAAGAAGGGGCATTCTGTAACGTCATACCTGTGAATTTGACATTACATTTGCACTTGCTGCTTTACCGTAAATCTGACTGATTTGTATGCGTGTGACCTTACAAAAACAGGAACACGTCTCGTAAAGCCACAAATCTGTAAATTGTACGTTAAAATATTGGCAGCTGTGTTTGCCAGAATTTTACCGTAAATTTTACAACTGGGGCTGTGCTAGATGAGAAAAGAAAGAGAACAGGATTGTACGGCAGTGATTTACAGTGCTTTTGGTCTTCGAGTCTGCAGAGCCCCAGGGCAGAGGAAGCAGTGAAGACAGAGAAAGATAACGCTCTTTGTTCCACAGAGGTGTGCAGATTGTTACATTCCTCCAGATAGCCTTTACACGTCTAACCAGAAATGAAAGAATATCTGTAGAGGTGAAGAGGCAACTGCCCATAGGTTACCAAGTGCCCCAGGCCTTTATGTAGATGGCTTCATCGAACAATAAGAAAATAAAGTTATTAAAAAAAAAAAAAAACTGCGTTGTCTACTGGAATAAAGTCCATATTAGTTTTATTATTGAATAGTTATATGGGCAGTGCTACAACCCCAATATGGATTATTCCTTCCTGCAGCTATATTTGCCTGGAATGTTCCATAGTATGGCATTTAACATATATATTGTGGATATATTCAATCACAGTTTTTTTATTGCTTAACAAAATAATACCTTCAAAAACATGCATTCTTAGTCTGAGCAGGGTCGACTCTTTACAGCTCTGATCTGTGAGTCTTGAAGCTTGGAGATAAGTTTAATGCCATACTGTGGAACATTCCAGGCAAAGCAATAGCATCTCCATGGGGGCAAACACCACCAGAAAAGTTACATAGTGTGCATTTGCTATTTTTTTTTGGTTTACCTCACCTTATTCCTTTGACTTCTTGTGATTCAGTATCTTGTCATTTCAGGCCACATTTGTTATGTCTACAAGTATATGACTAAGACATGTTATATCTCAGGCATTGCTCAGAATAAAAATATTTCTATTCAAAACAGCTTTAGGAAATTCCATAAAGGTCGTAGCTTGACTTCAAATTTCTCCACTTCACTAGTCCATTATAGGTCAGTGATCAGGCTGTGTGTGTGACCTATACCTGAATGCAGTTACCCCACACTGTACCAGGTAATAGAACATGCTGCATATTGTTGAAGTTAGTGGAATATAAAATGTCTATTCTTTGCCTTATAGCACAGACACTGAAGCACACATACATGACCCTATACCGTAAATGTAGAAACGCTCTCTCTTTGCACAAACAAGTTAATTCATTCCTGCAGCACACATGAACTTGTAACTCCTGACTGGCTCCTTGCTGATTTGATTTTCCTCTCAAAGGCCTCTTTTGTTGGAAGGACCTTTACCTATGCACCAATGCACATACAGTACAGGGACTCAACTTGAACTCAGAAAGAAGATTTTTAATGTAACCTTGTGTGTTGAATTACGGCAGGACCACAGTCTTTTGTGAAGTATGTGATACAATTATTCTATTTCCTCACATTTAATCTTAATTGTAAGGAAAGTATTAGGGTAAATTACAGGCCATGAGAAAACTGGAGATGTCAAACACAAGGTGAAGTCACATTTTAAAGCGCATGCTGTTTGAAATAAGATGCAATGGGGTGTAACTTGTTTTTGAGTTGGAAGTGACTTTTGGCTTCACTCCTAGAGCACTTCACCTAATCACATTATTTCCTACATTAATGCAACTGGCTATTAGCATTAAGAATATGCTGCAAGGGCAGTGGGGCACCTTCAGGTAACAGTACAGGACCTGTTTGTAGAGCTTTACAATTTTAACTACAAATAAAACACTTAAAGGCCCTATACCACCCAAAACTGACTCCTGTTAGCTTTTAGCCTCATCAAAAACATACCTGGAGTTGTGTTTTGTTTAGTAATCCTTTATTGTCTACATTTCCAAAGCTTAAAACACTCTTTAACCTTGTGATGTCATGCAGTGGTAGTTTTCAAGTTAGCATCTACATTTTATCTTTTGTCCAGTAGAGAGCGACAATTTCAGAGCTGAAATTATCCAAATGATTCCAGTGAAAGTGTATGGAGTTTAAAAACACAGCAGAGCACATGACTGTATTACCACATGACATCACAAGGTGGAACAGAATGTTTTCAATTTTAGAGAAACACTCTAAATATGCAGGGTTTGTGTGTTAAACATGAATGAATAAAAACAAACCATCTGGGTATGTTTTTGATGAGGAAACAACATTTTAACATAGATCAGAAAATAGCGTATGGGCCCTTTAAACATCAACTATTAAATATAATAATTAAACAAAAACTCAAGTGAACAAAGATTATATAAATTCACATACCAAAATACCAATTCTATCACTTTTGTCATTGATAAAACACCCAGAGGAATGTTTAAAAAAAAAAAAAAAAAACACACACATGTAAAAATTAAAAGGTACAATATGTAACGTTTTACACACACACAAAAAACACCAATGTAAAAGCATGTTTTTTGCTTTCTGGTTGAGTTTACTGCACTACAAAAACATGGGTCCTTCCTTTGCGTAGGCTTGCATCTGCACAAACCTGACTCTTATATGGCCTGCTTGTTTCCATGGAAATGTTGTTCCTTTGACTACACTCTTCCACAGTATGACATACATCTATATCCATGGAGAGAGTTTGAAGAATGGTTTTAACTACCACCTCCAGAAAGTTACATACTGTACCTCAAAACAATGATTTATACTACAATAAAAGTGTAAGTAATAAAGTAACCTTGTACTTGCATAAATTACTTGTATAAAATGACAAGTCTTAATGCTTAAGCCCTTATAAACCACAGCCAAGATATAAAATTCATCCGTTGCACTGTTCCCCTGTTAAAGTATGGAACAAATCATGCTAAATCATGTAGCGGAAGCAGGACAGCGCTAAAGGAGGGAAAGGAAACACGCTTGTCCAGTTCAAATCAGTGCAGCCAACCTGAAGTAGCACTGTAATGATGCACAAGATACGCTCTTTTTGTTACGCTTGACTCTTTGCCCTCTCCAGGATAGAAGAGGATAACCACTGCCCTCTCTGTCTCTCAAGACCCTCGAACCACACAAGAACAAAATGGCCAAAAGCCCTTTGTAAAGCGACCTAAAACACATTATATTTATAAATGAGATAAAGAGATTTCATTTAACAGAGAAAGGCTGCGCACCATTTGAAAAATAGTGGAAACCTGACATAGTGGGAGCCATGCTAATGTATGTTAACTTAATTTAGTGACACTCACTGGCCCAGCCCCAGCACAGCCAAGATGGATGGTCACGTTTAGCCCCCCCCCCAAACAAACGCCTCACACCACCATCTGTCCGGCCCCTTCTCCATGCACATCTTTGGGACTTCTGACAAATAAAGGTAAGAACATTTTTTAAATCATGATAATATTGTTTCTTCATTATTTTTTAGCACAGAGCAGATGTATAAGTGTGATAGAGTGTGAAAAGTGAGGAGAGGCATACAGCAAATTAAAAAAAAAAAAAAAAAAACACTACAACTGGTAATACTAGTCATTTAGTTGCTACTTTTACCATTACGATTTATTTGTTAATACTATATGCCAACTTAAAGGACCCATATTATGGTATTTTCTGATCTATGTTATAATGTTAAATGTGCAGGATTTGTGTGTTAAACGTGTGAATGAAACAAAACAACTCTGGGTATGTTTTTGATGAGGAAACAACATTATAACATGGATCAGAAAATAGCGTAATATGAGCCCTTTAACATAAGCCTGCCCGGGGACTACAGTTGCAAATTAGCTCTTGTGCTAATTTGGTGCATAACCGATTAAGAAAATAAAATTGGAGAACAAAGTACAGAGCAGTGGGCGTATGCCGGTGGCGTTGAAAACAGGGATTGATCGGCAACATGGCATCTTGAAAATAAATGATTAAAGATTACTCAAACATGCACAAATCACTCCAAAAACAACTTTGAGAGGGTAAATGAGAATTTAGGGAAACAACTATAACATAATTAAAAGCTCTGAAAAGCTGATTTGCATAATAGGTCTGCTTTTCAATAAAGAACATATAGAGTTTTAATTTCCTCATGTGAGAAAGCTACTTTCATGTGCCTACTTTATTTCCAAAGTAATTCCAAATAACCATAATGACTATACCAATATTTGCTTCTCATAACTGTATACTATTTCCAACCGCTTTAATAACAACATGATCTACCTGTAATAAATATGAATTACCTTGGCTCTGTGATATTACATTACTGCCACCACATGTTAAGCACATTCTCAGCAGCAGCATCCATCTGCCTGGGACACCGGATCCTTAATTCCAAAAGTATGAGTTGCAGCTTTCATACGAATGCCTGGCGTGATTTGCACCACAGTGACATGACACTGGAGGAGTAATAAATATGCATAAATGACAAGTGAACTCCACAAGCCTATAAGGTTACAATGCACATATGCTGTAAGGACAGTAGTGGACTCAAGGTATACACCGAATCTCCACTGTAAAGACAAAGCCCTGTTCTCTAAGTGAAACCAGATATTTTTGACAATCTGGGGATGACGGGCCACGCACTAAAAATCCGGAAATTTTCTTGGCTGAAAAATCGGATACATTCCTTTGTGTGTTTTCCCTGTGCTATTTTATCTTTGTACAGTAAGATCTAATTTGTTCACTTTTGGTCTACGATAAGGAGAAGAGACAGGACATGCCAATGTACCAGGCAGTAGAGGACGTGTCTGCTCAGTGTCCCCTTTCAGCCGAGGTGTGAGACAAAGAGGGGCTGCTTCCAGGAACTGTGGGACAAGCTGTAAGTCTGTCCTCCCGCCCCGTCCCAACCCCCCGTGGCCCTCCCAGACAGTCTGCTCAGGGGACGTTTAACTACCTGACCTGTCGCTCTCTCTCTTTTATACCAGGCTGCCGGCAAAACAAAGAGAAACCAAGTGATTTCATGATCATAAATATCTCTATTACTCTGCTCTTTCTGCTCCTTTTTCTTTGTTTTTGGTCTTGCCAGCTTTTTTAGCATAGGACAGACGTATAAATGTGAAAGGGTGTGAAGAGTGAGAGAGACATACAGAATTTATTTATTTATTTATTTTTTTGTTTTGTTTTTCTGAAAGAATACTACAGCTCCTCCTAATACTAATCATTTAGTTGCTACTTTTACCATTGCTGTTTAATGTTATTACTATATGTCAACTTAAAGGGCCCATTACGCTATTTCCTGATCTATCTTATAATATATTGTTTCCTGATCAAAAACATACCTGGATTTGTGTTTTGTTTCATTTACACATGTTAAATCTTTTAGGCTGAGTTCACCTTGTGATGTCATATGGGAATACAGGAAGTGCTTCAATGTGTTTTTAAACTCCATGCACTTTCACTAGAGCCATTTGGATAATTCACAAACAAAAGGTAAAAGGTAGCTGTTAACTACCACTACATGACATCACAAGGTGGAACAGAGCATTTTGAGCTTTAACTAATAATAAAGGGTTATTCAAACATGTGTGAATGAAGCAAAACACAACTCCAGGTATGTTTTTGAGGAAGTAACAACATTATAACATGGCTAAATGCTAACAAGAATCAATTTCATGTAATATAGGACCTTTAACAGCATTTTTTTTTTTTTATGTATTTTGTACCAAAACTACTCCTGCTATATTGCTGCCAACACTAACTATAATAGCCACTATTTGTAGTAAAAATTATTTTACAAGTAAGGTAGCGTTTCTTTACAGGCTGTCCTTGAGAAACTACAGTAACTAGATCTTGTTACCTGGGGGCACCTTGGCAGTTCACCTATATTTTTCTATGAGCAAAAATCCATCAGCAAAGTATCTCCCTCAGCTTCTTTCATCCTTTGCTGGCCACAAAACAAAGAGACCCCAAACAATACAGCGACCATCAAATCCTAACAAATAGCTTTCTGTCCCATGTTCTGTACTTGTGTGTTCAGGGGCAGGTTGGCTCTGAGTACAAACAGGAGTCGATTTCCTCTTGGATTCAATCTGATGGGGTTTTGTTGCTGCTTTCAGACAGATGGGGCTGCCTCTTACGCACATGTGGCCCATAACATGCACTGGCCCTGCTCAGTAAAAGCCAATACATCATTTCATTACTCGTGTTCAGTTTAGTCAAATAACATCCGCTGCCTGGGGTAATAACTGCAGCCTGTCCCACTACATTTCATCAGGGGATATCAGACTGTAGAGCGAGCCCGCGTTGCCAGTTCCTGTCTTTTCTTGTAAAACTATCCCCCCCTCAAGCACTGCCACCAGCCTCAGTCAGACTGCATATGATACACTGGTTAAATCAAAATTGCCTTCTGTGTTTTGGGGTTGTGGAGGATGTGTTTACATCAAGAGGGAAGTTATCACTGGTGTCGCACAAACTGGTGTGATTTTGTGTAGTTAAAGGTGCACTATGTAACATTTTGGTTGGGGGTCCGTCACCTGCTTGTTTCTGTGGATATGTCATTGCTCTGTCTGGAATGTTCCACAGTATGACATTAAACAGCTCTACCTTACATTTGTTCAATTACAGGTGGTTTTATAGCTCAAAAATACCTAGAAAAACAGGCATTCTGACTGTGAGCGGAGTTGCCTCTCCACAGATTTGACCTGTAACTTGGTCTGGTTTGGGCTCCATGTAGATAGAAAATTTTAATACCATACTGTGAAACATTCCAGACAAAGCAATAACATCTCCACGAAGAAAAGCATTTGACAGACCCCCCACCAGTAAATTTACACAATGCATCTCCAATTTTAATTTTAATTTTAATTTTTTTCATCTATTGCCAGATTTCCTGGGAGAACATGGAATAAAATGTTTGTTGTTTTGGACTGAGACTTGCCAACATTGTATATTACTGCTGATAAAACAATACAGATCCAAGAGTGTATAAAATAATGACTGAGCCACTGAGTGGTTAGCCTCATAGCAACAAGGTCCTAGGTTTGACTGGTTGAAAGGTTTCTTGATGTCTGATTACCTAGCTACAAATTCAGACTGCTCTTTGGAGAATGGATCAGATGCCTAGGAATATTGTAAATGTAAAATGTTGTTTTTATGAAGACGCTTATTTTTATTTTCCACTTTCAAGGCACTCAAAGCTCTTTTACAAGGACACAACAGCAGTATTCATCTGTGGGATTCATCTGTGGGAGCTGGAATCACACCGCTACCTGACCACCACTATGTCGAGAGTGGGATTCGAACCGCCAACCTTTAGATCAATGGACACTCTACAAACTGAGCTACTGCCGCCCCAACAAGGTACAAAGAGCATAACAGACTGCAAAAGAAAATAAGCAAAAGAAAGGAATGCCAAAGCAAACATATTCCAATTGCCACACAATCTTTAACACTTAACCACAAAAGCATTTTTTACTCATGCCATAAGATAATAGTGGACTTACCCATAGCCTTTCATGTAAGTGTATGGACCTGCATGAGTAAACACATGTGCTGTATATGTCCTGGCATGCTCTCTGTTGTACACATGTTTAAGCTCACCTCTACTTACTTTCACACCACTTGTTTGTAGAACTACGCCTCGTGAGCTTTTCCACCAGTGCCACTGACAACAGGGCTGTCACACCAGGAAGTCATCATGGTGAGTGTGAATGAATGAGCGCGGAGAGAAAACAAAAGAGGAGCAGGAGACGTCAACACTGTACTGGGTCAACATGTCAAAGGCATGTGAGAGCGGAGCCTGCAGCTGTTCCTCCATCATCACTACCCACAGACACAGCACTGACGCTATGGACCACTTCCTACCACCTGACTAATGACTTCCTCCATAGGGCTACACACAGGCTTACTGTATTACAAACATAAATGTACACTATATATTTATACGCACCATATATTTACTATATTATTATGAAGCATTATTTGGAAAGAATTAGAGCTAAATTATATATATAAAAAATCTGACTGCGATTGTATGAAATGACACATCAGAAATTGTAGATCTGTCCATAAAATTTTAATGAAAACGTAAGCATACATCAATAAATTTATAAAATAACTATTACTCTAGTCCAAGACAGTAAATGATTATTTATTTATGTGCACAGTGTAACCTTTCTTCTTTTTGCCTTGAAAACTTCTCTAGCTCCATGGAGACTGGCATATGAAGCCACCATGCAAAGTTACAGGTCAGATCTGTGGAGTAGTGACCCCACTTGTCAAGAAGTGAGTGAGTGAGTAACTTCTCTCAACAAAACATGTGTAATTGTAGATTGGTTTAATACTATACTGCAGAGTATCCAATGGAAAAGTTACACAGTGCACCTTTAAGTCATAATAAATATCTGCACCTTTATCCATATACAATCAGCAATTTAACCTATACAATCACAACAGCATGTGTGTATTATAACTTCTTGGGTTCTTTTTTAAAGACTGACCACACCTACAGGAAGTAACAACAGCTGATATACGGCACGTCACCAACAACACCGGTGACAGTTCTGAAGATGGTTTGCAGCTAGCAGCCGAAACATGTCAACAAGGTAAATACATGTTACTGTTTTCTTTTAAAAAAAAAAAAGAACCCAAGAAGTTAAAGTACATAAGAAGACAAAATGAACATCTTTGGTTTAGCATGTGTGTAACCTTTAAAGGTCCTATATTACGCAAAATTGACTCATGTGACCTTTTAGCCATGTTATTATGTTGTCACTTTGTTTCATTCACACGTGTCTGAGTAACCCTTTATAATTAGTACATCACCAAAGTGCAAAATGCTTTGTTCCACCTTGTGATGTCATGAAGTTGTGGTTTTCAAGTTAACAGCTCCTTTTACCTTTGGTTCAGTAGAGATGGGCAATTCCTGGGGTGAAAGTATCCAAATGATTCTAGTGAAGGTGTGTGGAGTTTAAATAAACAGGGAGCAACTTCCTGTATTACCACATGAGTGTTTTCTGTTTGAGAGAAGAACTCCTAAATATGCAGGGTTTGTGTGTTAAACATGTGCACAACTCTAGGTATATTTTTGATGAAGAAACAACATTATAACATTGATCAGAAAATAGCACAACTTTAACTGGTCACAGATGACTGGTCAATCTGAATGTAAAGATAAAACTCCGGGCCCCTCCTCTGTTCCTGTCCACTGCTCACACTGCTTGTGTCCACACTACTGTACAAGTGCAGGCTGAGTCATGAGCTCGCTGCACTCTCAGCCTTTTGTCCCAGTCAGCGCAAACACACTTATTCAGGCCTGAAGGTCAACAAGTGAAAAGGTGCCTCCTACTCACATACACAGGTTAGTGAGGATAAACTAAAACACAGAAAAGAAAGATGGAAAATTTGTAGAAGAATGTTTTTTACAGAGGCAAAACAATTTTCTCAAAGGCATTTCATTTCTACTTAAAAAAGAACTATGTATAAAATTTGAGAAAAATACTGTAGTCAATGAAACTATTAAACATACAATTAAAATCTGCCATCACTACAATTAGTAAAACTGCTATTTAACGGCCCTATATAGCGCTATTTTCTAATGTTATAATGTTGTTTCCTCATCAAAAACAGACCTGGGGTTGTGTTTTGTTTCATTCACACATATTTAACACGCAAACCCTGCATATTTATGCTGAGTTCTTCTCTCAAACTGAAAACACCACCGTGATGACATACTGGAAGTGTGTTTTTAAACTCCACACCTTCACTAGAATTATTTGGATGTTTTCAGAAAAATGCCTGGAAAATGCCTGTCTCTTTTGAACAAAAGGTAAAAGGTAACTGTTACCTTGAAATCTACCACGACATCACAAGGTGGAACAGAGTATTTTGAGCTTTGGAAATGTAGACAGTAAAAATAAAGGATTACTCAAACATGTGGGAATGAAACATGGCTAAAAACTCAATTTCAGTCAATTTTGCATAATATATGACCTTTAAAATAAAGTTTAAGAGAAATGTATTTTAATTCAACACTGTAGTTACAATGAAATGTAAAAACTGAAAAAATAAAATAGAGAGAGAAGGAAAAAACACTGAGTAAAAGTAGGGCTAAGATACAGAAAATACATGTCTGTAACCTTTGCTTCAAGCGTGCCGTGTAAATACCATCACCATGCAAAATTGATCAGTTTTTGGGTCAGCAGTGCTCTATATAACCACACAACTGCAGTAGTAGTTGAAGTAGTAGTAGTAGTAGTGGACAACCAAATCCTTGTAAAGCAGCGGGGCTGGGGATTACTGGAGTGTGTGCTTGCAGGACTGGCCAGATTAACATTCCTGGAGGTATTTTAACACTCGGGGTGACAAATTTGCAACAGTGTTCCCCCTTGTGCTGCCTTCTGTGCGCTAAGCCTGGGACCCAAGTTTAGGGGAGGTCATCTGGAAAGAGTGAAGCCAAATCCCTTCCTCCCGGGGAGTTGCTGGACCTGTGTAGGCCCAGCATGAGAGAGTGTGTGCGTGTGTGTGTGTGTGTGTGTGTGTGTGCGTGTGTGTGTGTGTGTGTGTGTGTGTGTGTGTGTGTGTGTGTGTGTGCATGCATGTGGGGAAAGGAGCTGGGTATAGGTGGGAGGAGAGGTTGTTCCCACTGGCAGAAAGTGAGCCCTGTTCTGGAGGTGGTCCCTGCTATTGTTTTGCACTGGTGTGGTACAAAGGCATAGGATTTGTCAATGGGTTTTAAATGGGCACAGTTGAAGGTAATTTGCATAGACAGATGTGTTTAATCTCATGGTTAAAGAGGGATAGATAAGGCTTGTGGTCATTTTGTAGGAGTTTTACCTTAAATTTTATTTAGAAAGTTAGATGTAACATTAGATGTGAGCTGAAATTGCAAGAAAATGCAAAGAGTTGACCTGGAAAATTACTATAGAATTTTTAATAAAAACTGTGTACTAATAGCCTGTACTACATATTACAACTAATATTAAAACTATTATGAAATTTCCATCAAACAAAGTCACAGAAAGAACAAAACTCGGCTGAATTTAACATTTTCCTGAGAGAGGAGAGTGCCAGCCACCAACTGTTCCATGTGCTGATTAACCATAATAACCCCGACAAACAAACAAATAAAAGTAAAAACCTTAAAGGCATGTACCCGATTTTTACCCTCATAAAAAAACAGAACTAGCTCATTTTCAGTTGTTTGCAGCAGTCCAGACTTTTCCCTCACTTTCCTAACGCATTCTGAGCATCCTAATTTTTAACAAGAATGAGTTTATAAGCGCTTTTCACAACTTTCCAAGAGACTGAAGTCACGCCACTGCTAACAACAACTAGCATGATAACAGTGCACCAGCATTAACTGGTTTGCATCCAATAAAAATAATTAGATGCAGTCAGCACACAGGTCTTATTTACAATATGTTATGTACATCTGTACTGAGCAAATTTTACTTTTTTACGTGAAAAAAATCCTATATAGCCCGTATAGCTCTCGTATAGCCCTTTTAAATGAATGAAAAGAATTAAAAGTGAAATATTGATTCCCCAGCCCTATACAACTAAAGGTAATGGAATTTTTCATGATTTCAAATTGATCAGAACTCAAGTATCTTTATAACTTTATGTCTTAGAAGATCCTATATTACACAAAATTAATTCTCATGAGCTTTTTGCCATGTTATAATGCTGTTACTTCATCAAAATATGCCTGTTTATGGCACATTTGAGAAACCCTTTATAATTTACTTACTAAACTACTTTCTAAAATCATGTATAGCCCTTTTAAATGAATGAAAATAATTAAAACTAAAATATTGATCCCGTAACCCCAGACAACTAAAGGTAATGTCATTTTTCACTACTGGCACCAAGATGTCTGTGTAATCCCTCAGTTGTCCAGGTATAAAATTCTTTTCTGTCAACTGGACACAGGTTAGGGTTAAGAACTACTGGCGCCTAAGCTTCCTGGACCAGTTGGACTAAAATGCTCCACTAAACAGGGCTCTCTAGACCATGATAACCTTGCCAGTTGATTTGAACTGTGTGATATTTACAGTAACTCTTGTGCCACTCCGGATCTCCCCCTCTGTGTGTCTCTGTGGCGGCCAGGACAAGAGCACTCTCCCACTGCTTATCTCTTAGCAGCTCTGGTGTGACTCACAGCTGGGAAGGGCACCCAAGGGCCCACAGCCAGTGTCATCATCCCTGCACCGGAAAACACTGGTATCAAAACACTACCAAACTTGTAACAGATAACAGTCACTTTTCTCTCACGCACAAGAACAAAAAACAGGCGAGCTTCAGATTACAATTCCCAGTCATATTATAAACGCTGAAACAATACACACTAAAAGTGTTGTTTCCGCACATGTACAAAGTCATTTTGGACAGTTGTATATGGCTCTCAGAAAACCTGCAACATAATGGAAAACATTTGGTGCAATGCCTTTCCAGAGTCCAGCTGGATGTGGTGGGTTTATTCTCACTCTTTATGGTGTTTGTAAACAGAGTTCTACAGAATGGAGCTATTCATTTGTGTTTTTTTTGCTTACCTCTTGATGGGTATTATTTATTTTATGGGTTAAAATTTTTATTTAAAAAAAAATAATAAAATAAAAAATAAACTAAACAGAAAGACAACATGTATCCCAATGTATGTAGATTTATACCTGTATGTCTGTATGTATGTTGCTACCTCATCAAAAACATACCCAGAGTTGTGTTTTGTTGTGTTTGAGAAACCCTTTATTATTAGTCTGCATCTCCAAAGCTCAAAATGGTTATAATGATTCTAGTGAAGATGTATAGAGTTTAAAAGCAGTGAAGTACTTCCTGTATTACCACATGACATCACAAGGTGGAACAGAGTGTTTGTCTTTGAGAGAAGAACTCATATGCAGGAGTTAATCTTGTGTGAATGAAACAAAACACAACCTCAGGTATGTTTTTGATGAGGAAACAACATTATAACATCAGAAAATGGTGTAATATAGGCGCTTTAGACATACTTTTTTTTTTTTTGCAGAGAGCCACCACTTTTAATATTTAATCTGATGTTATTGAGGTTATAGTGATAGAATGACTTAAACGACACCTATTATGCAAAATTGACTTTTCAGAGCTTTTAATCATGTTATAACTGTACCCCCTTCTCATTTACCCTCTGGAAGTTATATTTGGACTGATTTGTGCAAGTTTAAGTAATTTTTAATATATAGCAGGCTCAAGCACAATATGTGATCTTTAAACTTGTTGTTAAAATTGGTGCCTATGATGATTTTGGCCAATTCAATAGAAGGCCTGAGGGTCAATAAAAATTGTTTGGTTTGGACACCCCTGCACTACACCAACACAAGACAATCAAAAAAATGATATTACGATATGCCTCACTGTTCAAGTAAGCCATGACAGATAAACAAAAATGATTATTATATGTTATCATAACTTCACATTTACATTGACTAATTCAAAACAACAAACTTTATTTTTATTTTATTTTATTTTTTGTCAGTGGGGGGGGGGGGGGGGGGGGGGGGGGTAGATCTATTGGTGTTGGCTCTTTGCTGGATGCTTATTTTGGTTTGGGTTGACACTGGTGTTGACTAGGGTTTCTCTGTTTTGGACATGCCTCGAGTGCAGAGAGGAGATCTCTTGAGCTGAGAGAACTTGACTGACATATTTAATGGTGAACTTTTCCACTGCTGCGCTCACGCTCTTTTCCGGATTATTCCACCACAGCTGCACCATAGCAGGCAACGCCTGTAATGTGTCGTAGTACACACTGCAGGACAGATGGGGAAGCTCCCACTCAGCACTCTGGCTTTTGTCCACACCTAGAAAGAGGCTCTCTGTGAAGAAGGTTCTGGCCCCTTTTGTCTCTTCCCTGGACCCTGGACTTCCCCGGGCAGACAGGGCTCTCAGGCATCAGTTTTAAAAGGTGCCGGAGAAGTTTACTCAAGGAGCTTTGTTTCAGAAACTGGGCATAACGTTCATGCAGATGGGAAGGTGCCAATCTAAAGAAAGTCAGAAGCAATTTCCATGCCAGCAGGTACCCAAGGATACATGAGTACTCCACACTGAGAGGCTCAAGCATGGCAAATTCCCCTACCTGAACTTCTGTCAGGATGTTTTCACACAGGTCCTCACAAGCTGAAAGGATGATGGACAGTGATGCTGGAGGAGGAGATACACAGGGCTCATCTTGAGCTTTCTCCATCACATTCAGGTAGCTTTGGCATAACCTTATCTAACAAGAAGTAGACAGTGATCTGCAAGGGCCTGGCTTTGAACAGCAACAGAGGACAGAGAGTGTTGAGAAGTGCCTGGAGGTTTTCAGGCAGCTTTGTCTTTTGTCCTGTGATGAGTCGAGGCGGGAGAGAATTATCAGTGAGTTGTTTTAGGAGCACAAACGTCAGAGACACCCCAATGGACTGAAAAACCTGCAGTGGAAAAAGCATCTGTGACTCTACTTCTTTACACCATTGAAGCGCATAAAGCAGTTCTGCAGCAGGCTGAAGAGCTGGAAAAGCTAAAGTTTCATTTCATCTTTGGTTTAAATATTTTGCCACTTTGCCTAACAAGGCACAGAGACAAAGGTGGGCTGGTAGTCTGGTTAAAGCTCTGCACTTCCACATCTCCAATGAGGGTTTCTCACAGACAGCTTGCAGCTGACCGGATAGTAATGGCAACTTAATCCACTGGAGAGGCAAGGCTTTACATATTCTTGTCCATTCATTCTCACTGGGAGACAGCAGAGTGAATGAGTGAAGGAGAGCAGTGTCTTGGTTGGAGTCTGCAATCATTGATTCTACCAGGCCTCGCACAGCCACAATAAGAACATGCAGATTTGTATTGTCCAATTTGACTGTGAGTAACTGGTTCACAACACTCTGCAAGAAGCTATTTTCCCTGATTTCATGTTCAGAGAACTGGACAAATGCTTGAACACCAGCAGCACACACTTTTTTGAGCTTAACTATAAGAGAGTCAGGTAGATGAGTATTAGTTTGATCCTAAGCAGTTAGCTTGAAGACGGTGAATAGGAGTTCTTCAGCTTATTTGAGCAGGCGATAGTCTTGTACAGAGGAGAACAACATCAAGAGCACATCACAAACAAATAAAATGAGTTGCTCCATGTTGCCAGCATCAGAAATATTTTTGGTTTCTGATGAGCTTTGTGCAGCCTCTTAAGAATCTTTTCGATGTACACCTCCCCAATCAAGGGAACATTGTCATGGTGCTGCGATAAGACCAGGCTGATGAGTGTCCAACTGTGGCTGCTAGGTGAAGTGTTTGATGGTGTGGGTGGGACTTTGCCGAGTTCCTCGACCAACCGTAAAAGTGTCTCCCCCAGTACTGATTTTTTGAGCCATTCATTACAGTCTTTAAGAGTTTCTAAATCCACATAAGCACTCTGTATAAACTGAAGAGTAATACCCCATGGTAAATTCATTATAGTGATCTGGCAGAGAACCCAGGTGGTATCCTGCTGACTGCAGCACTGAAGTGAACTGAAAACCATCAGCGGATGCTGAGGCGCATAGTGCACAGAGGTCGCCAACTTTCTGTAGAGTCAGTTGCTACAGACCTTCGAACTTCATGTGGCCTTCAGATTAGCTCAAGAACAGTGTGTAGAGAGCTTCACGGAATGGGTTTCCATGGCCGAGCAGCTGCATCCAAGCCATACATCACCAAGTGCAATGCAAAGCGTCGGATGCAGTGGTGTAAAGCACGCCGCCACTGGACTCTAGAGCAGTGGAGACGCGTTCTCTGGAGTGATGAATCACACTTCTCCATGGCAGTCTGATGGACGAGTTTGAGTTTGGCGGTTGCCAGGAGAACAGTACTTGTCTGACTGCATTGTGCCAAGTGTAAAGTTTGGTGGAGGGGGAATTATGGTGTGGGATTGTTTTTCAGGAGCTGGGCTTGGCCCCTTAGTTCCAGTGAAAGGAATTCTGAATGCTTCAGCATACCAAGAGATTCTGGACAATTCCATGCTCCCAACTTTGTGGGAACAGTTTGGAGATGGCCCCTTCCTCTTCAACGTCCATAAAGACATGGAGTTTGGTGTGGATGAACTTGACTGGCCTGCAGAGCCCTGACCTCAACCCGATAGAACACCTTTAGGATGAATTAGAGCGAAGACTGAGAGCCAGGCTTTCTCGTCCAACATCAGTGTGTGACCTCACAAAGGCACTTCTGGAAGAGTGGTCAAAAATTCCCATAAACACACTCCTAAACCTTGTGGACAGCCTTCCCAGAAGAGCTGAAGCTGTTATAGCTGCAAAGGGTGGACCGACGTCATATTAAACCCTATGGGTTAAGAATGGGATGTCACTTAAGTTCATATGCAAGACAAGACAGGTGAGCAAATACTTGTGGCAATATAGTGTAACTACAACTACATATTTTTTCTGAGAGTTCATACTTAATTGTGATTGGTTGAATCAAACAGTCACTCACCAAAAGCATTATAGGCATCTATTCACGCTTGTGTCAGAAAACCGACAGACTTGAAACATGCGGATGACCACTTCCTTTGGGCTCTGTTGGGATAGTAAATCTGACAAAATCTGAGAAAACTGAAAAAATGGCCCAGTTTTCTTCATCTAGATGTCATTGTATTCTTTCTTTTTTTCCTTTTATAAATTGCCCACTAATCTGTGCATTATAATTTGTCAAATTTAATAATAATAATTAAAGATGTCATTGTAGCGTTCTGTTATGTTCAGCAGAGCAACAGTTACAACCAGCTACCTGTAAGTGAATCGAAGGCACGATTAGAGTCATGTCCCCTTTGGAAAGCTTGGGCAGGTTGTGAAAACCGCTGCTCCAGAATTCAAGCAGCAGCATCATATGCCCAGTGTCGGTAACTACACGGGAAGTCGTCATCCATATACTTCCAAACGTTTTCTGTTAAGCGTGAATAGAGCCTATAGAGGCTGACCAAAAGGAGGAGTGGGTGAATAAAAGTGTCTACGTCATTTTTCTGTTGTTTTTCATCAAAATACAATTAAAATACATTGGGATCATCTCTCAAAACTCACTATTCTAAAAAATCTACCGTCCCTTTTCCAGACTGCAGCTGCACAGTTAAAACAGCAGGGAGTAGATATGAGTACATTGTTGCATGTCTGTCTAGTGGCTCAGCCTGTTTGTAACACAGAGCTAACTGCGGGGAGGCTATCAGCAGGAGCCAATAGTGCTGAGGCAAAGTGAAGGTCAACATCTGGTCTATGATATCCACCCATTCACCTTGTCATAGAATCTCAATATCAGCAGAGTTGCATAGTTAAAAAACACTTTGTTGTATTGTATGCTATATAACAATGTCAATTTTCTATGTAGTTCACTGGTTTACTGGAGTCATATACGTCAAAAGCTAAGAGCAAATAGCAAAGCTTCAGGGGTGTAGCAGCTGTCATTAAAGTGTATCCAGTCGTAAGTACAGATGACATGTTGTGCACACTGCTGGGAGGCTCTCACTGATAATTGTTTTATGTCTTCCTGCCAACTGAAGATGCAAGACCAAACTTCTACAGTGTGTACTATTGGTATATAGCTCTGGTGGAAGTTGTAGGGGCAGATAACATTTGGCCCGAGTCTACACACAACAGACCCCAAACTTCAAAGTAGTGATTAAGCTGAACTGTGCTAATTAATGTTTTTCACTTCCACATACAGGAAAGCTTAACGAATTAAAGCTATTTTGGGTCTTAAATGTAAAAACCCTAGAACATTCATACAAAGCTGTAACATGGAGACATACAAGACATACATGTTCTGACACTCTGCTAGACAAGTTACATAGTGCAACTTTGAGTTTTCTTGTGAGTTTTGAAGAAATGAACTATATCTCAGTAAAGGTCCTATATTATGCTATTTTCTAATCTGTTATACTGTTGTTTCCTCATTTATACACGTTTAGCACACAAACTCTGCATATTTAGGCTTAGTGCTTCTCTGAAAAGGAAAACACTTAAACACTTGTAATGTCATTTTTTTTTTTTTTTAATACCTTCACTAGAATCACTTGGATAATTTCATACCTGGAATTGCCGATCTCCCCTGAGATACAGGTAGCTCTTAACTTGAAAACTACTATTACATGACATCACAAGGTGGAATAGAGCATTTAGAGCTTTGGAGATGTAGACAGACTAATAATAAAGGGTTACTACTTCATGTGTTAATGAAACAAAACACAACTCCAGGTACACACTTTCTGATGAGCTAACAGCACTCTAAACATGGCTTAAAGCTCACAAGAATCCATTTTGTGTAATTTTCTGCGTTTAGTATTTTGTGTAATTTGACATACATATTTATATCAACATTTTATTTAATGACATGCCATAATGTCTGAACAGTGTTGGTTGGGAGGATTGGTTGAACTTCTGAACTCCAAAGCCTTTTCCCATTTACCCAGATGACCCACAAACCTGAGACAATGGGCCAGTCACTTTATGGACATGAGAGGCTATAGTATTTGTTAACTTTGCGGGCTGGTGAAGTACAGCTAAATGCACACCAATACAGAAGGCAAATAGACAGCAGCAGCAGCAGCGTGCTCCCACACACCTGAGCAAACAGTGAGAGGGCTCTGTGGACACAACCTGCTGATAGCTCACTTATTCACTGCACTGTGAGTTAGACAGTAAGTTTAAGACTCCTCCGAGACACAAATAAGGAGTCTGTATTTGTACTTGATCATATTTTATAATTGTATAGATTTTCTTTCTATACTAATGAAACCAAAATGTAAAAATGTAAATGTAAAAGTTATTATAACTAAATGTTAAAATAAATGTATTAAACTAATTGCTGAAAGAGACAACTTGGGTAGAGGAAGTGTCTGAGGGGTATGGAAGTCTGTACTGCTGCACCAACAATTTCAAATATGTGCAAAGAAAGTTATAAGATATTTAAATTTCCTCAGGTTTCCTTTTTATTTGAATATTTTGCTTCCAAATTTGACTGTGGCAGGTAGACATTTTGGAAAACTTATAGACCTTGCCTTCACAAAAGTATAATGTGCACAAATGTATTCTATAATTTAAAACTCTACACAGTAGCTTTATACACAATTCTGCTGACTACATGTTTTGATAGATGTTCACCATGTCAACATTTACAATAAAACACTTCATTTCAAATATTGAGTTTCTCTGTCTGCCTCTCGACATGTGATTTATGTGTTGAAACATTTTGCTGCCCTGCCAGAGCTGAGCCACAGATACTGGTTTTGTGCTTAAGAGCTGAGCTGCAGACACTGCCAGCTCAAGTCATGCATACACCATCTTCCCCAGCTTTGTGCAAAATGGTGCAAACTGCCGAAGAGAGGAGTAAAATCTAATATATAATTCATCTTTTTATTAAGAATCAAGTCGGAGTATCACCGAGGGCTGCTTTTTGCATCAGTAAAACCTCCCAATGCAAATAAATATCGGGGTGAAGTTTTATGCATTACCTTCCCTCAGCTTTCGTAATTGGCAAAAGATAAAAATGGAATTGTGCAAAGCAATGACTCATTTGAAATCATGACCGTCTGGAGGTTGGCTGTCCCTGATTAAGCCATCAATATCACTAGAGACCTTTTTGCCATTATCATTGCACATTGTTATTAATTCTTCTGCCTGGTTCCCTTCCATTTTTCAGCAAGAGCGGGGGTGGATAAATAAAGGTTTTTTCCAAAGGACTCAGGTGGAGGGCGTCTGCGAGAATACGAGTCAGTGACAGATCTGTTCCGACAGTATTGAGACCTTATAAAATGGGGGACATGCATCAGTCATGTTTAATTTGTGTTTACTCACTCACACACTGAGCTCTTCTCATTAATTCTAGAGGTAGAGCCCAAATAGAATAACAGTGCAATTTGAAGGGCCACTATTAGCAAAAAGGTTGCAATATCAAAGCAAATTGATGTCTTTGCAAACAATCAAATACTTGGGGTCTTATTGTGAATAACATTTGCTAACCCTGTAATTTAGACAAGAATATCCATTCATGTTTTAGTCTTGTGTTTAAATGGGCACTCTGCAATATTGAGGAAAGTATCATAATTTCCATCAATACAAAAAATGTATTTTGGTTAAATGGTCACATTTTTACACAGCATTTTTCTACATTCAAAGCACTCAAAGAGCTTTTACATCGAGGAGCCACTCACTCACATTCATACACCAGTGTACACAGACACTGAGGGCGAGGTTGGTTGAGCGTCTTGCCCAAGGACACAACAGCATTCATCTGTGGGAGCTGGAATTGCGACGCCAACCTGTGGGTCAGTGGATTTGACCGTTCAACTGATTATTTTTTTTGTCAGTGGACAAACATAACAACCAACAAAGCTACTGTCACACCTTTGTTTGAATTAAATAATAAAAACCTTTTAGCATTAACTATTCAATGCATAAATACACCTCATGATAACTGTGCTTATAATATTAGATAAACACAATTATCATGAATAGTACAAGTCTGTAAATCCAGGTCATGTGGTGTCCAGTTGCCAATGACTCCAAAGCAGGAACTGTGTGCTGCTGTGAACAGAGATGTCCTCTATGATCCTGTATGCTGTGTCCACCCCTGCATGATAATGAGGGACCCACCCACACCACGTGAGGTCCTTCTAACGTCATGCCTCCCCTCTGTGAATTGTGCCAGGAGTGGATACTGTCTGATGTGGTGGTAGACAATGTGCCCCAGGATCAGTAGATTGCGCGTTCAAACCTGGATACTAACATTACAAATAGTCTAGGACATCTTTACCAAATTTCCCTATAGTCGTTCTGCTGCTGTTGCTAGCAGATGCTGATGTGGCTCTTTAGACAAAATGAATTACAGAACTTTGTATGCGAGTGAGACGACTGGAGCGCTGCAGTTTCCTAATAGAAATCTTTTATAATGCATCTATAGAGATTATCAGTTCGACTTACAGGTGTAGTAAAACCTCTCCATTTTACCATCTCCAAAAGGTCTCTTCACTTATGCATGCAGACAGACGTAAAGTGAATAGCTCGATAATGTCTTGTGGGCCATCCCGATTCAACCACACACTCCATTCTGTGTCTGCGCCCTCCTGCGGGCAAGCTGTTTAAATCTTAACAATCGGTAAAATGTCAGCCACTCCCCTGACTGGCATCTCCACTGGACCCAGACCTATGTGTAAAAGAACTGGGAATTAGAATTAAAGTTCACTTCCACTCTTTGACACAGCACAGTGCTCTGGTGGAGATAAGCTCAGACTCTGCTGTTGGTCCTGAAACATGGGCCATTAAAACTAATGGGAGCAGTTTGAGAGAGCCACTGCTGTATATTTGAATTTGATGTGTATCTTGATCCATATCTGTGTTCACACAGCAGACCTCTCTGTTTACACGGACATTACATGCAATAAGTAGCCATTGTTTTCTCCATGTTGGTTTCAGTATCGCACATGTTAACAGTTTGTAATACAATTATTTACAGACCACTGCAACAGCACATTAGTGTATCTTTTCTGGTGGAGAGCCTGCCACCTTTCGTTGGAATTTGTTCAATTTCCATGGAAACGATATCAGATGGCTCCACCAGGCCAAGTTACAGGTCAGATATGTACAGGTGAGTCCACTGTTAGAAGAAAGAAACCTTTGAGTAATACATATGCCTTTAATTGAGGAAAACCCCCCACCAGAAAAATGACATAGTACTACTTAATGTATTATTTATGTTCAAAGAGAAATGCCCTGGCAAGGTGGTGTTCTGTTTGACTGGCATCACATGTCAATCAACAACCATCGGGCATAGGCTTATATTTTAACTGCTGAGTGACATATTGGCCTCTGGAGGTTAGAAGTATATCTGCACATTAAGTGACACACATGAACCCACAGGGAGCCTTTAAAAGTCCAATTATACAAGACTGCTGCTACAAAAGCTACAAATTATACTGTGTAAAAGTCTACATTTTATGGTTGTCTCTATAGCAGATTATATGGACTAAGCAATAGGTCTGGCTAGTGCAGGATCTGTTACATGGTCAGGGGTGGTAAAGGGCCAGTGGAATGAGTCCAGTGAAAAGAGCTACTCATAAATGTGTCACTGCATGGTGCTCTGGTGTACATGCTGTTTCCCTCACGGACACTCTCAAGTCTCAAGGATTTGCTCTTGAGCTCAAATTGTAAAATGTCTATAGGTGTGTAGATACAATACCAAGACTTACACACTTAGACTGCAGTGCCAAGTTGCAGACTGTTTATATTATTATTTATTTTAAAAAAAAACAAAAAAAGAAAGAAAAAATTTCATCTCATGGAAATAAAAAACAATCAGTTCCCCAAATACTGGTTCATGGAGGCAATATTTACAAAAGTACGTTATTTTCTACACATTGGAATATAACAGTACAATTCAAGATTTGTTTTTATATCTTATACAATTTACAATATTGCTATATTTGCTGTACTACATTTGTGTTCTCATACAATAAATTAAAGGGCCTATATTACACTATTTTCTGATCCATGATTTCAGGCCTGGAATTGCCAATCTCTACTAAACTAAAGGTAAAAAGAGCTGTTTTTTCCACAAGGTGGAACAGAGCATCTTGAGCTTTGGAGATGTAGACAGACTAAACGGTTACTCAGACGTGTGAAACAAAACACAACTCCAGGTGTGTTTTTGATGAGGTAACAACATAACATGGCTTAAAGCTCATAAGAGGACATTTTGTGTAATATAGGACCTTTAAGCAGTTGGAATTCTGTTCTTTTTCACTACTTTAGTTTTTACTGCAGTAAGATATAGCATCTAGATCAGATAGTTGACTCAGCTCCGCACTCTCTACCCTAACCCAGGTCCATTAACATGCACTTAGCCATACATGTTTACGGCTGCAGCGTTTAAGAGCTCAGTGAGAAACACACCATCGTTTGGCAAATAAAAGCCCCCAAAGGCAGTCCAGACATACCGTGACCTCCACTGAGCTTTATGCTGTAATAAAACATGTTTACATGCTAGTTGTCTGCTTTGACCCTGCAGGGACCAGAGGGGAAAAGGTTATCATTAAAGGGCCGTCCTCCACAGCCTTCAAAAGCATTCAGTGATTTTTAGTGGAGAGCTTTTGGAGGTTTATAATGCTTTTACTGTCTCTGATTCTTACAAACATTTTCAGAGCAGACATGATTTAAGCAAGATCTAAAAAACAGGAGGTAAAGCCAAGAGTGGTATTCTTATGAAATGCCACAGGGTTTTTTGTGCCTTCCTAAAACAGCTTTGATGGAATTATTGCACGGATCAATACTTGGATTGGAATTGAACCCAGACCTTGACCTATTATCCGCCTTTCAAAAGAAAATTAAATGTTCGGTTTGGGTGGCATGAGCTTTGTGAACAAGAAGTGATTGAAAAATAACTGAGATTCTATTTACTTTTGAGTAAACAAAGATTAAAGATCAGTCTCTCCTGAGGCTGGTTTTTACACTCAATAAGCAGAACATTAAACCTACCTGACATGCAGTTCAATAGATGCAACAACCTATGTATCTGAAATCCCTCTGATAAAATCAATTTAATAAACAGTTTCCATAGCATCTTGATAGATACTTTTGGTAGATACTCTGAATATACTGAATGGCAGTATACCAGGAAAACTCCACAATATTCAGAGTTTTTAGAGTTTAATTTGTAAGGCAATTTACCTGCTTCACTAATGTGTACCAACAAGTTATATTAGCCAAACTATCCCCATCACAGCCCTCTAAAAGCTTTATTAATTTTAAAGGCTTTATCAATTCTAAAGTGAAAAAAAAAATCCCCGGAGAGCAGTTAGACCTGAAAATATGGTTGAAAGTGCATAAAAGAATAATGGGTACTTAGCAGTTACGATAGTTGACAAGGCGGGCAAATAAGCAGGGTTTGCAGTGACCTTATGTAGGCTTATCTTCAGCACTGATACATACTCCTGGATGAGATGGAAAATATCCTCTACTAGTTGAAGCTACAATATATACTTCATATATACTATTATTTTGTGGTTATTAACTTGGCTGGTAGACCAAGGAACTTTGCAGACATGTTTTTTTCTATTCTATTATCCTTGGAACTTGGAAACAGCTATTGTCATGGTGTCAGTACTGAGGTGATCCTGGTTGCATGTGTTTCCTGGGAGCTCAGGGGTCCCTGTGCATGGCTGAACCCATCTGTGGTGAGCCATAATGCTTTGTTCATGCCACATTAGGTTAGCACTGTGCTGCCAGCAAATCGGGCCAAGGCGGGCCACTGTCTAATTACAATGGAGGAGTCTGAAACCATGGCAACAAAGAGTAACTTCAATCGCAACCCAAACGTAACTTATGTCAATCCCTGAGCATGGTATATGTGTATTGTGTATTTTTTGTAACAGTTATATTGTATAATAGTTAATGATATTTGCTATGATTGTGCTGTTTTCTGATCTATGTTATAATGTTGTTTCCTCGTCACAAACAGACCTGCAGTGTTGTGTTGTTTCCTTCACACATGTTTAACACACAAATCCTGCATATTTAGAGTTCTTCTCTTAAAACACTCCACCTTATGATGTCATGTGGTAATATAGAAAGTGCTCCACTGCGTTTTTAAATGCCATACACCGTTATTACAATTATTTGGCTAATTTCAGCCCAGGAATTGCCACTCTCAACTGAACTAAAGGTAAAAGGTAGATGTTAACTTGAAAACTATTGCTTCATGACATTACAAGGGGGAGCAGAGCATTTTGAGCTTCGGAGATGTAGATGGACTAATTTTGTGTAATATATGACCTTTAAAATCTATTTAAAATGGATGCTTTCTATTTGATTCTCTGGACTAATGCTGGGACACTAAAGTCATAATCATTAACTCAAAGTACCTGCAAACTACTACAATGATTAAAAGTGCAGCTTTTTCTGGGGTAGGGTCTGCAACCTGCTTGTCTCCACGGCGACGCTGTTGCTGGGTTTCAGAGGACATCACTGCTTTGTATGGGCCAATATTAATTAATACAGCTGGGGGTAGCTAAAATAAAAATTGTAAAAATGCAAAATTATGTTGTACTACAGTGACTTCTTGGGTTTGGTCAATAATAGAAAATACCAAGCTGATCATTTGTGCATTTACCTTTTGGATATTTCGCAAAGTACAATATAATCACTATGGAAAACTGGCTCTTGCCCCCAATCTGCAAGTATGACCCCATCACATTATAAAATCTGAAAACTACCAATTGCTTTGCTTGGAATGTTCCACGGCATCTATATCAAGCATTTAAACAAATAATAACAACTTGTATGATTATTATCAGAGAAAGAACAACATTTGTGATTCCAAGTAAAGGACTTTGTTTTAGTTAAGAATAATTGTTTATAGCTCTAAGTAGAGAAAATATAATCATCAATAATTACCATAACTCATTTAATCCCTTTTTAAAATGATCCAATTTGGGGAAAACAAAGAACAAAACTAATGTGCAAATGTCTAACGTGCATGATCATTATTACGAGCGTGTCCAAGCCAGTCAGGCATAGATGAATATAACGGCACCTCTCTTCTGACATGACATAACAGTGGTGGGAATCCTGCTCTCTGCCTCACTGCTCTCTCGACGCTAACACAAAAGTGACATGTTTTAATTTTCTCTCACTGCAAAAGGGAGGCTCCTACTTCCACTTCACAGTTCATAAGGATCATGCATTTTTTCTACTGTTCACCTGACATTATGATTAACAAATGAGCAGACAAGAGGAGTCGTTTTCAGTTTGACAGCATTGAAGAGATGACTAATATCGTATGTATTAACCAAAAATTAATTTCAACCACATATCCAACTGTTTCTTATCTTATTGATACTGGTGACATCATGCTGGGGGTGTTCTATATGTATGTGTATGCCAGAATGGTCAGAATTTATGATGGTGACACCCACACATTAGCAACTAACTAGATGGTCTGAAAACTCAAAGAAAAAATACAAAACGGATTTAAACCACACATTTCACGAGCCTGTGATTAATACGGGCGTTCATGGTCATGTTTAGGGGTTTGATTTTCAACAAACAGGTCAGAGTGACAAACTGAAGAACAGCTTGTGACTGTAATGTTATGTGAAAGGGACTTGTTTAACAGCACAAATCCGCTCAGATTGTGTTAAAATAAAGATCAGATTAAAGTCTAACAGAGCGTCAGACACAGCAGTGCCTACATTAGCAACACACCCCAATGATGACATCAGCTGCAAAGTATCAATAACCTTTCAAAATCTTCTGTAGATATGAGAAACACTGAAACATGACCACATTACTGCACAATGGTCAAATGTTTTACCTAAAACATGCACAACAGACTAATCCTTCAACTACTTTTGATAATGCATATTTATGGTTTTCATGGGTTTGTTATGCAACATTTTGAGAACTTTTTACCCCTATACAAAATATATAATATTTTGTTTTTAAAGATTTGCTATGGCAATAGTCCTAGTTTTAGATCAAGATTTGAGTACAGGTTCCCCAGTTCTGCATTGCTCCTGGCAGGTTGCCCTGTCTTCACTGAAAGATGGGTCAAATGCAGTGGACAAATTTTCCTAAACCATAAATTCTTATATCTTAACTTTTGCTGGAAATAAATCCCATGGAATTGAATAGAAAACAAATAATATGATGTTATTATGCTTGTATTAAAATAGGTAGCCCATTTGGCATGATGCAACCCAGTCCAAATTGTGTATTACCATATCTTGCACCACTGCTTCCTTCCCTCCCCTTGAGTGCTTCATCTTTCTTTCTTTGCAAACACTGGTGTCTTCTTCAAGTGATAAATGCCTGTTTCCCCTACACACTGTCTGGCCGTGGACACTCTTAAATTACCCCAAGCTGTGGCGAGAGGAGGAAAGAGGAACTTAAAATAGCATTTGGACAGTCCTCTTTTTGGTGGAGTGGTTGGCCCTGTGTGACCCCTCCGCCGTTCCATTGTCACTCCGCTGCGCCCCCTCACAACACTCGGAGGTGAGGGGGGAGTTATTGATGATAATCCCATAGACCTCTGTCCTTCTTTGCACACTGCTCACACATAGCACGTCCCCCACAGCCTCCATCCTTCTCTGGCTTCCTCTCCTTGGGTGCTACACATGAATAATGTTGTCCCCAAGCTAGAATGAGGTCAGGATCATAATGAGGAGACATATTGTGCAGTTAAAGCTGTCTACAAATGGGCCATCAATAAGCAAAAGGTGTTTGGGAGAGGCAACATTGTGTCCCTGCCCTAGCGTCTGTGAGTAACGTTACTGAGGAAAAATGATAATCTGAATATTTGATCAAAAACAAGTTGTTGCATAAATATTGGGTACCACCTTATATTAAGAATGAATACTATAGGCAGCTACCTCATTAAGGGGCTAGGCTAATCAAAGTGTAGTTATAATAAATTGTTATCTTATAGGGGCGAGCTCTCATGCCACAAGATCTTGAAAGACAAAATGTGCAAACATGAGAAACGTCTTATTTAATTTCCTGGTATTTATATTTGAATGGGACAAAAAATGGTCTAAAAAGCACTAATGATATACACCTTCTTCAGAAGCTGTAGTTCCGAAATGCAGTGCTATAAAACCAACAAAAGTATTTTAAAGGTGCATTGTGTAACTTTTCTGGTGGAGGGTTTGGCAAATGCTTTTCTCCTTTGCTTCATCTGGAATGTTTCACAGTATGACATTAAACCCAAACCAGACCAAGTTGCAGGTCAGATACATGGAGAGGAGACCCCGCTCACAGTCAGAATGCCTGTTTTTCTAGGTATTTTTGAGAATAAAACCACCTGTAATAGAATAAATATGAAACAGAGTTTAATGTCATACTGTGGAACATTCCAGGCAGAGCAGTGATATATCCATAGAAACAAGCAGGTGACTGACTCCAAATAAAATGTAATATAGTGCAGCTTTTAAAAATCTTGGACCAAAATTGAGAAATCAATTGCAAAATAAATTTTTACAAGTTATGTCAAAGTTTCATTTATCTCGTTCTCGTGGACTCAGTCTTGTGTGTCGTCTCGTCTTGTGAGAACTGTGTCTCGTTCCACCCCTACTACCTTAACACTGCAATAGCAGCTGTTGGTACTGAATTTCTATTGCCATTTTGGGCAAATTTGAGTCCAAATTTTATTTAAAAAAAAAAGGTTGGAAATCACACTTGCTTTATTCAAAACAAAAATGATATTGTTAACAATTTTAACACACAATTTGAGCATTTTGTTATTGCAATTATTAAGGTTTGGCTGATGCTTTGCTTCAAAAAACAAAGTGAAATCTACCAAAAATAGAAAAGATAAGTAATTTCTCATTCATTTTTTAAGTTACAGATCTATAGTATTTCCAAGGTGACCAAAACAAAACTCCCAAAGTCCAAATGCGTTGTGTTTCTGTCAGACAGATGGATGCCTCTGGTGGACACATGACAAATTGATTGTTATTGCTGCCGTTAAAGTGATGAAGAGTCCAAACCTCGGCCGGGGTCTGTTTGACCTCCACCGCTGTCACATGAGCAACACAACTTGTCATCAAAGTCCGTTCCAGCCCAAAGAGCTGCAGTTAACCTTTGACCTTTCACCTCAGCTGCCCTGCATTTAAGTGGGTGCCCTTAAGTTTGCTGGACTGATTTCTTGTAGACTCTGAGGTGCTTCTGGTGGAGTATGTTGAATGGTATTGTCCCAGTTCTTCATCTGATGCTCTTTTAAAATTGTAAAGACTTACCACCACTTTATGCACCATGAGATATCCATTTCACCTTCTAGTTTTGCATCTTTGGAAAACACCTCCTATATTTAGTAACCGTACACAAGTTACACAGTTGAATTCTAACCAATTGTTGCTTATTACTAGCTTGCTAATTCTGGCTCAACTTCTCTAGTAGTTACTCAATTGCAGCTTTGTTTGGGAGTTGTACAAAGTTAAACTCTTCTGTCACGACCCCTTGAATAACCCCGGCTGCTAGCAAGCTACCGATTAGAAGTTTTAAATAGAGCAGAATTTTGGGAAAGTGGAGAAATCAAAGTAAAATGTAAATAAGCGTAGCATGCCAATAACAGATGAGGAGAAAGACAGCCAGGGCACGGAGGAAGGAAGCGGGCAGGGAAGGGAAGAGAATCTGCCTTCGATTCAAACAGCGTGCCATAGGGCTGAGCTCCACTGCACCAGCTAGGCAAATCAATAGCATTCGTTTGACAGCATTTCTCAGTGGAGGTATTATTAACACACAAAAAAACCTTCTGACCAATATAAGAGGTATATAGTACATGGGCATTGACAACCAAGCACTTATGCCAATCAAAAGGTCTTATTTTTCATCTTATTCTGGAAGTTGCCGTGGGCGTCTTGTCATTCGGGTTGTATTATTTTGCATGGGGCTGTCGAGCTTGAAATATACGTTCTTTAAAGCTGTTGACTTGCTGGTGGAGATGAACACATGAACATTTTACACAAATCAGACAACTTTTTATCAAAAGTCTCCTACTAAATCAGGGGTCACCAAACTTTTTTCTCCGGGGGCCACATTATTGCTCCTGCCTGTGATGGGGGGCCGGGTCGGGTAGGCCGTATAACAGAATTGTATGACCCAAACCAAAATGACCAGCAGGCCTCATTGTGTAGCAGAAATTGCTAGCCTGGCTTTTCTTACTTTAACACTTACTATTTTGCTGTCCTTAACTGCACTACAGGACTCTGCCCCTGCGTTGACTGTCACTGTTTGATCTCGAGCTTGTCAGGTGACGAAAATTCTGCAGCAAATGTAAATATGTCATATAATTACTTAAATATAAATACTTCACATAAATATCATTTTTTAATTGAAAGACATTTTATTATTTGCTAAAAAGTAATTTTGAAAAATAGGCCATGACAGCTTTTGAGGACTGCCTCAAAGGGGGCAGAGGGGCTGAGGGGCTTTAGTTTGCTGACCCCTGTTCTAAATGAATGGGATTCCAACTTAACTGGAAGTGCCACCACAACAAAAGTTTAATAGCATTTAGAGGCAAAAGTTGGCAGGTCAATAGTACAATACATTTTTATAATGTTCTACAGTGTGGCATTAAAGGACCCATATTACACTGTTTTCTGATCTATGTTATAATGTTGTTTCCTCATCAAAAACATACTGTGTTTTGTTTCCAATCTCTACTGAATAAAAGATAAACAGTTAACTTGAAAACTACCACTTCATGACATCACAAGGTGGAACAGAGCATTTTGAGCTTTGGAGATGTAAAAAGACTAATAATAAATGGTTACACAGACATATGTGAATGAAACAAAACACAACTCCAGGTATGTTTTTGAAGAGTTAACAGCATTATAACATGGCTAAAATCGAACAAGAATCAATTTCGCTTAATATAGGACCTTTAACTCATATGTTTCATTGCTTCACCTGCCTCAATGGCACTTTTCAAACAACAAACTTTCAAATGGAACAAAAAATCAAACAAAAAAGACAAAACAACCAGCAATCTTGGCTAAAAAGTGACAGGACACAACATACTGTGATATGAACCTGCTGCATCACGCAATACTGGGGGAAAAAAACCCATAATGAATAAGTTTTCCTTTTTTGTCAAGCTTTCTATTTCGATTGCATATCTGACCTATAATAATATTTAATAAGAATTCATTGGATTGTTTGATCTTCATGTAGTCCACTGATATTTGGATGTTAAATCCACACAGACATCAGCCGTGATATCCTGGTGTGAGCGTGATTTAATCTAGATAACAACAATGGACTGTTATTCATAATTGTAGTCCACGTCGGCACCTCTGAAATTACAGAGCGCAGACACCTCGAATAGAATGGCTACCTGCTGACAAGAGATCTATTTAGCAAGTAGATGGGAGTAAGAGCGGTGTGATTCAGTCTTTGGTTCCTATTTTTGTTTTGTTATTGAACTATAATTTGCAGAAAAAGCAAACATGACATGAATTCCTCAACAAGCTCCCATTTTAGGCTTAGCAAATAATTTCATAATAATTGTATATATCAGTTATATTGAAATAATGCGGTAATGATGAAACCGTTTGCAGTGGTCCTCACTTGCCTTATGTTTTCTGAGCATCCTCATTAGTCACTGTTATAAGCTCATCACAATTTCAGAGACCTGCCATTACCCTAAATATATAAGAACAATGGTGTATTTTCACACATGGCATGTATTGTTGGTAACACTTTAAATTAAGGTTCCTTAGTAAAGGCATTAATTAGCACCAGTGATTTTGTTTAGTAAAAGCTTAAAACCCTGCTTTGATTATTGGTTTGCCCAGGGGAGGAGCTAAGGCAGGGGTGGGCAAGTATTTTTATTACCGTAATTAACAAACAAACAAATTTTGATTAAACCCTAAATGACGATTCATGATGTCTAGTTGCGTCACAGATGAAAGCTGATGGTACACTGAAATGGTAAACTGCAATTATATATCAATTATATAGTGAGAAAAGGCAGTAGTATGAAGCTATTTAATATATTGGGATAGGGGGGCTATAGAGTTTGGATCTGATCAAGTCCTGGTATCTCCTCGAGCCCTGGGATGTTCTCAATACAACCCATAATTCACTTGGTTTGTTGATATTAGTAGAATAAGTAGCTTATCAATGCTCACACTCATGTTTTGTTGTTAAGGGCTTATTAACATTATTAAGCATCTACAAATGATAGCTAATGCTTCATAAGAGCTTATAACCAACTGACTAGAGCTTATTATAGCCATACAAAGTCTTTACTAAGGAACCTTTTGTTTAAAGCGTTGCCACATTGTTTATATAGAATAGTCTGGTTGTGCAGCTTGTTATTTGCTTGTATAATTTTTGCTTGGGATTCAGCAACATCCTGTGCCCATAATGAGGCTGCTCCTGGATTCCTCTGCCCAGCTGCCAGCAGGGGTCAACAACAGGTGAGCACTATTTTCCCTCACTGACACTTACACTGCAGGCAATGCTCTGAATATGGCATTTTAAAATCACCCACATTTGCAAAAACATTAAACACGCTAAAGGTCTAGCAAGGCTTACATTAGAAGATATTATGAGCAGTACAGTCGTTTCAATATTCACTTCTGGGTCGTAGTATTTCCGGGTAAATGCTACATAATGTCCAATAAATCCGATTACAACACACATTTCAAGTATATATTTTCAGATGGAGATTAGATGGTCTGCCAAAAAACACTTTAAAGAAATAGACTTTTTTCTTTCCGCTCCTTGGAGAATTCAAAATCCGCCTTGACACCACATGTCTCGCCACTGACAGTCTCTCTGCTTTCTCACTTCTTAAGAGGGAACATTCTACCATTTCATGCACAGCTCTCTATTGACGGAGGTAAGCTGTCTGGTAACATATCTTGGGATTTAAGACTCACCCCGTGCATTCTTTGAAGAAACGCTACACCTTTTTCCCCAAACAGGAGGCCACGACGCTCCTCTGTCAGACACGTCCTTCTGAAGAACTTATGTAATCAATTTGACTGCAGCTAACGTACCTTTCTTCTTCATTTTATAATACTGGATTATAGCTTCTTCCTTCCACTTCAGAGTCTGCAAGTACCTTTTTTGAAGGGTAAATGTATTATTTTGTACTTATTCACAAATCTACTTTTTTAAACCAGGAATAGTTACGAGTAGCACAATAGCACAATGTATCTTTGCTGGAGCAATGTGATTTTTTCAAGATTAAAATTTCATGTTCATGTGACTGTTGGAAGTCTCCCCAGCATTTAGGAAAGACAATATTAAGTTTAAAGGTCCTATACTGCACAAAATTTAAGCCTTGTAATAATGCTATTGCCTTATCAAAAACATACCTGGAGTTGTGTTTTGTTTCATTCACACGTTTGAGTAATCATTCATTATTAGTCTGTCTACATCTCCAAAGTTCAACATGCTCTGTTACTCTGTTCCACCTTGTGATGTCATGAAGCTGTGGTTTTCAAGTTAACAGTTAACAGCTCCTTTGTACCTTCAGTAGAGATTGGAAATTCCAAGGCTGAACATATACAAATACAAATGATTCCAGTGAAGGTGTATGGAGTTTAAAACACACTGGAGCACTTACTGTATGTATAATAAGGTGGAATTACTAGTCATGGAGGATGTAGACCAATGGCTGTTTCCACAGCTAACAAGTGTAAGATGATTTGTAACACTATAAGAAGCGTAGGAAAGTCGTGATACATTATAATGCTAACCCATAATAATGGCAGTAGTACAAAGGATTCTGTATTCTTGTGAGCTTTAAGCCATGCACGAATGTCGTTACCTCATCAAAAACATTCATTCTCACATGTTTCAGTAATCTTTTATTATGCTCTGTTCCACCTTGTGATGCCATGTAGTGGTAGTTTACAAGTTAATGATTACATTTTATCCTTTCTTTAGTAGAGACTGAAAATTCCAGGTTGAAATCATTCAAATGATTCTAGCAAAGGTGTCTAGAGTTTAAAAACACAGTGGAGCACTTCCTGTATTACAATATGACATCAGAAGGAGGAACAGAGTGTTTTCAATTTGAGAGAAGAATTTAGCCTAAAAATGTAGCATTTGTGTGTTAAACATGTGTGAATGAAACAAAAAACAATTCCAGGTCTGTTATGATGAAGAAACAACATTATAACATAGATCAGAAAATGGTGTCATGCAGGCCCTTTAAGTAAGTACTTCTACTAGAGGGATGAAACTTGAAAGTATAGACATCTGCGAATAAGGGACTAAACTCACAGCACACTTCTCACTGCCACAGAAGCCTGTCGATACTTCAGTCTAAAATGGTTTGATTTCATTTCACATTCGTCACAGCACTAATCCTCCATCTTGGCAGTGGTGACAGGCCTGGACCTCTGAGTGGGACTTCCCCAGTGGATCCTCATGTTAAAATGGCATGGCTTCCACATTTAACAGCAGCATCCCACCAGAGGGCCATTGGGTCCTAATAATGTTCACTGAATCCACCCCTCAATCCAGCCTTGCTCTTCCATAACTCAAGTGTGTGTTACTTACGCCCACACCTGGGGAAATGGGGGAGGCGTCTTTGAGTTTATTACTGGTCTAAGGCAGGTCCCTGAAGAGCTAACAGCAGTACTGTGATAATGTAAAAGATGCAATTTACAAGAGCAAAAGAGGGTAGAGTCGAATGGTAAAATAGCTCTTTAGTTTGACGTACAGAAGATCATAGAATTTCAGAGCATGATGCAGTTAGTCTGAATAAATGAATTATGAATGGGACGCAACACTGAACTATAAGAGCGGACTATAGCTGAGTGAGTTGAGAAAGAGTGAAGTGTTGCGGCAAAGGTGACCCACTACGCCGCTCAATGCACAAATTTATGCAACACGAAAAAACAGGGCAGTCAGGGATACCAAGATCAGAGGGCTTTTGAAAGGGCCCAGGAGCACACAGATAGCAAAAAATCTCTGCCAAGCCAAGCTAATATATGGGTTTGCTTATATTTGCGCAAATCAAGCATAAGATTATGACCATCTGTATTCATAATGGGAACAGTTTAATATTTTAACACTTTCTGACATGATATTTTCTCTTAAAGTTTGAAGTTTAATTAGGATTTCAGATAAGCATACAGATGTATCATGCTACTTAAAGGTGGGTCCATCAAATACTTTTCTCTATGGAAATGTTATTGCTTTGTCTGTATGGTATTAAACATTTCTATCTTCATAGAGACCAAACCGGACCAACTTACAGGTCAGATCTGTGGAGAGACCACTCCGCTCGCAGTCAGAATGTTTTTCTAGGTATTTTTGAGAGTAAAATCTCCTGTAATTGAGTAAACGTAAGGTAGAGCTGTTTAATGTCATACTGCGGAACATTCCAGGCAGAGCGATGACATATCCTTTGAAACAAGCAGGTGACAGACCCCCAACCAAAAAGTTATATAGTGCACCTTTAAGCAGGGAGGCGTTTTGTCTGGTTGTTCTATGCATGACTATTGTATCCCAACTCAAAATACAGCGATACACTTTATTCTAGTTCTGCACATTCTTTTTAGTGTTTGACCAATTTTCAAGCAAAAAAAATAAACAAATCAAAAACAATGCCTTGGTTACATAGTGTATATTGATATAATTATTTCTGGTATCAGTTGTAAATACTAAAATAGAAAGCTCAACACATAGATGGTTTGATCGTTTAATGGCCTGTAAATATTTTATATAAAGTACGGCTGCGCCCCAGACAATAGCAGCTTGTAAAGCAGAACACTTAACTCACTATAGCAGTGCTTTAGTGGTGTTATGACTGATACAAATAAAGCTGCATGTCCTCACTTGGCTTGTGTAGAATGTCATATCTCCAGTAATCTGCTCCCATCTCCATAACATTTTGGGTAAATAAAAGCAATTTGCTGGGAATAGTCTTGGTGGTTATGAGAACAGTAGTGGTTTATTTGCTGTTCAGTGAAATGGCTCATAATGCCAGCACAAATTACAATTTGCATCTGACATTTACAGCATTCTCCTGAATAATTTGCTGTCCCGGAGCTATCTTTGCCACACATGACTCAGTCTGTCAGTTCAAGAGATATTTGTTTACATTTGCGGGCAGCTATGGCGGGGGTTGTGAGGTTAAATTCATTTACTTTAAAGGTAAGACATCACGTTCTTTGAGGCCATCATCAGTGGCTTATTGATTTAAACAGAGGCTGGAATCAGCCCCCAGTGTTTTCCACCTTTGAAATGTTTGTTTAGAGTGAGTGAGCGTGTATCATGTGAATAATGCTGTTACAGGATAATGTGGTTACAGAGGCACACATGAGACACGGCTGGTCCGGGGGGATACTTTCTCGGGGTCCCATGGTCATACTGAATTGTTATGTAAATTCAACAGAGCTGGGAGTAGCTATTTCACTCAAGTAAGAATAATGTTACTTATTACTCAAGTAGAAGAACAATGTAGACTTCCAAGAAATGACAAAAGAGTAAAATATATTTGGGGAAACTACAACCCATGAGGGTGAAAAATCTAATTTATAGTTTGAAGTTGATGTATTTGGAAGAACTAAACCTTAAATAATTCACAAAATCTGGTATTTTCAAAGGATAGACGACAAAAATGAGAACAACTAAATCTTATCTGAAGGAGCTGTGCAAGCAATACAAATGTTCCAGTCATTTAATATTGTCAACATTTGTCAATTCTAAACATATGGTGGGAAAAGTAACCAAACCTTTTACTTAAATAAGAATACTGTTACTTCAAAGTAAATATCACTCAAGTAGAAGTAAAAGCATGCACTCTGAGAAGTATAATTACAAGTACAACACTACAAATACAATCTGTCATGAGCTTGTTTCTCTGAATTTCAAAATCTTTATTTTGATATTATTTATAAGACCTATTTCAAAACAGTGCTTTCCTCATTTACATACTATAGCTTCCAGACTGTGAGTGTAATCACTATGTGGCTGGGAGCGGACAGTGTTTTAGACGCCAGCAGGAGTGTTTGTTTTCACAAGTCCGTGAAAAGCATAAACATGGAGGAGGCGGCCATGTTGCACGCCAAGTCCGACTTGTGAAAGTGGCAATGAATTCAGTGTTGTTCTACAAGCTGGTATTCCCTTTCATCCTGTGGATTCACCCCATTTCATATTAACAAGACCCTTCAGCTGCAAAAGAATTTACAGAAATCTCAGAGAAGATGACAGACAAGCCACTTCTCCTCGACAGGGAGAGAAGAAGAATGAGTCTTGTGTAACAAAAACAAAACACTTAATTACACAGGCAACTTGTCTGGACTTGAGGACAGCTACTGTGTACGTTCGGAATAACTAAATGTGCGTCACTTTTTGTACATTAACTTAGAGGTGACTTTGGTAAAGATTCATTCTGTCTTTAACTTAAACTTTGTATACCTGCTTTACATGTTTCAGCACCTACCTGTATCCTTCCTCAGAAGCATCACATGATGGTGTAGTGACGTGTCTTATATGGTTTTGCTAGACACTAGGGGAAGCTCACGCCCCCTACTGTCTCACACCTTCTCTAGGACTGCATTCCATATTTGTGATTGGGTGTAGACTCCCCCGTCACGATTTATGATCCAGCGGTGTTGCTGTCAGCATGGTTGATCTTAGAAATAGAAGTAACAGTTAGCCAGGATCTACAATCAAACCTGTTTATCTCAAAGTGCCCTGTCCTGACAAAATTCACTAAAAAGAAGAGCAGTGTACCAGCAATAGGTATGTTTTGGCTCCCTATGAAAGAGTGGTGTATTGATCATTTCTTTTCTTCTGCCAGTTTACAAAGATGTCCAAAACTTGCAAAGTAAAACACTAGTTGATAATAGGTGAACCCATGATGTTACCCCAAACACTGCCACAAATGCAGGTATAAAAAATGATCTTCCACAGTGTTGGCTTTGTGAAGGTGTTTCTAAATGATCCAGTGTCCGGATGCAGGTGTCGTGTGCGTGTCTTTCGGTCAGACTTGACTAAGCCCGGACAGAAGCTCTCCCTTTACACTCACTCATGCAGCTAACCCCTCTTTCATACCAGCCCCTCCAGCCTAAATGCATGGCTTTACCGGGTTAATCAGTCACCTGTACAAAAGCAATGGGAGAGTGCTTTAGGAGTGCATTATTGTGTTGTGCAGAGTGTCCGGGGCAGGTGGCCAGGGTCACTGCTCCTGACAGGTGAACATGCTCCACCCACGCACACTAACTCACTGTATGTGTCTCTCCCACGCTCACAGATGCTAGCAGCGCTCCTCAGGGGACGCTCACGCCGCTATGCTAATACCTGCCAGTTCATCAGTTTAGGCCTGGACACAACGCTCTCTGTCAGCTGCCTGCACATGCACATTTCTCAAGGTGAAAATGCTGAATACAAGAAGAAGGTTTGTTGTGTGTATGAATAGTTGAATTTTTATGTAAGAGATAAATGTGTTGCATAATGTAACAGATGGGATGAAATGCGATCTAAATATACTGTACCCAAATGCATTGTAAAACAGACACCCTCTAGCTGTAAGCTTGGTAATTAAACTAAGTGCCCATAGTCAGTGTGTTTAAGGTGCACTATGTACATTTTGTCACTTGGCCTGGAATCTTCCACAGTATGGCAGTAAACGTATCTATGTCCATGGAGTAGTAGGTGATGCCGCAAGGCCAAGTTACAGGTCAGATCCATGGAGAGGTGACCTCGCTCACAGTATGGATGCATATTTTTTGAGGTATTTGAGGTATTTTTTAACTATATAAATACCTGTAATTGAATAATAAAAATATGTTTAAGGCTATACTGCGGAATATTCCAGGAAAAGCAATGATATGCCCATGGAGACAAGCGGTGGCAGACTCACCACCAGAAAAGTTACATAGTCCACCTTTAAGGGACAGTTTTTCATTTGGTATAATTTTTCATACTTGTCAGTGGTTTGGTACAACAAATACATATATACAAAATATATATTCATATTAATTTGCATTTAAAAACATGCATCTATATAAGCCCATTGTCAGAAGAATACAGTTGTTACCAATACAATACAAAACAGCTACAAAAACAATTGTGTCTATTAAAACATATTGCTGGGCATGTGGTTCTGCCAATTCTATTTCTGTAACCATCATTTTCATGTAAATTGTTAATTGTTGTTGATAAAATATGCATCTCCTCCGACATGTGGCAGATTGAGCGTGAACTGTGTGCAATGTAGCATCAGAGCAATTAAAAAGAAAAACTCTGAAAATCAGGGCCAAGACGAGATTAGGAAGGAGGAGACAAGGATGGAAGCAGACGAGGAGGGAAGGAGGAGATACTTAAGGACTGGTGCATTTGTTGTTTGGAGATTTTTGTCTTTTTGCTCTCTCATGCATATGGATGAAGCTGTCAATGTGCTGCTGCCTCTCTTTCACTGGGACTAAATGCAGTTTTTCACCTCATCCCTTGACTAAAAAGTGCAATATTTGTATTCTTCGATGTGTCTCCTGTATTCTACTGAAAAAGGCAATTTTACAACTCATGTATTCAATGTGTATGCTACTTGGGCTGCAGACTAAAACCCATTTTAATCATGATTACAATTAGGATTTGACAAAAATATTGAAAAATTAAACAACTATTTACTAAATTGTGTACAGGATGATTGCTTGGCACAGCTTTGATAACTGATTCATGGAATCTTACTAATAAATGAAAATAATTTCTCTTCCCTGGTGAAGCTTTTACAGTATTAATGAAGTTTTGAGCAGTTTCCTTGATCCAAGAAAACAAACAAAACAATTATTTCAAATAGTCTTGATTTCACTAATGAATCGCGAATTTATATGTACATATTTATATTTCTTTTTTCAAAATAAAGCAGTTCCATATGTTCAAAAGAGTTGGTTATTAATTACATTTTATTATGTTAAAATGGATGCTAACCCGGACCTCAGTCTACATAGATATCTTATACTACAATATTAATCTATAGCCAACCAGGAATATGAATAATTAAAGCTACCCGCAATACAGCACATCGTCTTGCTAATTTTAATTCTCATTGCTCATTGACCATTGTAAATCTTGCAGTTTTGCTTTGTCTTTTGTACTTCAGCTGCCAACAACGGACACAGAAAAGAATTGTAGATATAAGACAGAGAAAGAGCATGGTGCAGTGATGTATGCCCCTAAAATTGGCCCTTCTCTCAACGCGGCACGAAAATAATGAGTTGCAAATGCATAATTGAAGGTGTAGTTAGGGCATGAAAAAATGTGTCAGCAGATTTTTTCTTACAGTAGACTCTTTAAATAGACAAAGAACAAAAGAAGAAATAAGACCTTTAACAGTATGTCCCAAACTGAACTAGAGGAACATTTGGATAGTGCAGACAAACTAATTTGGTGAGCTATGATTTGATAGTACATGATCCCATATTCTTAGCTCTCATGCTGTAACTTGCTCTGACTGTCCAACAAATGATGCTGCTAAAATTGGCTTACTATAAAATATGTCTAACTTGCCGCTGGCTGAGCTGTTGTGTGTGCGTGTGTGTGCGTGTGTGTGTGTGTGTGTGTGTGTGCGTGGTCTCTCACTGTTCATCATTCAGTCTCTCAATAGTTGGCAGTACTTGGCTCTGGTTGTGAGTTGCGCGTCATAATGTTTAAGAATATTGTTATTTATTGGGCATAGCAGTTGAGACAAGATGCAATTTAAGGGGCCCATATTACACTATTCTCTGATCTGTTCTAAAGTTGTTTCCTCAAGCAAACATTCCTAGAGTTGTGTTTTATTTCATATTTTGGCTGAGGTCTTTCTCTGTTTCATGTTGTGATGTCGATACAGGAAGTGCTCCACTGTGTTTTTAAACTCCATACACCTCCACTAGAATCATTTGGATCATTTCAGCCCTGGAATTGCCAGTATCTGCTAAACAAAAGATCAAATGTAGCTGTTAACTTGAAAACTACCGCTTCATGACATGCCAAGGTGGAAAAGAGCATTTTGGCGTTTTGAGCTTTGGAGATGTAAATGTATGGTTACTCAAACATGTGTGAATGAAATAACACACAATCCCAGGTAGGTTTTTGATGTGATAATATTATAACATGGCTTAAAACTCACAACAGTCAGGTTTGTGTAATATAGGACATTTAAAGATGCATTACGTAACTTTGCTGGTAGTGGGTTCTTCACATGCTTCGGTCCACGTTCATGATATGGCTTGTGATGAGGAATATTCCACAGTATGGCTATGGTACTTTTTTTGCCCAAAGGTACCTTAAAAACATGCATCCTTACTGTGTGTGGGGTCTCTTCTCCTTACATCTGATTGGTAATAAGTAGTGAATAATAATAATAATGTAACTGACAGGATAAAATGTGATCAGGATAAAATGTGTCATAATAAAGACACACTCTAGCTGTGAGTGCATAGTTAGCGTGTCTAAAGTATTACATTATTTTCACCTATGTTATAATGTTGTTTCGTCATCAAAACATACCTGGAGTTTTGTTTTGTTTCTTTCACACATTTAACACACAAATGGCTTTAAATGGTTTAAAGCCACTTGTGTTTCTATGATTACAATTGTTTTTATTGCTCAAAAGTATCCTGAAAAACTCCTCTCCTTACATCTGATTCAGAACAAGCCCAATAGTGTCACCTGTTTACTTCCACAGAGATATATACTTTTAATTACATACTAGGGAACTTTCTCCAACAACTCCATGGAGACAAGCTGTTGGTGTACCCTCTTCCAGAAAAGTTACATAGTGCACTTTAAAAAAACAAAACAAAACACTGAGATCTTGATTACAAGTAGCCAAGCACTTTCTAATAGTTGGCGAACTTGTTGTAATCTCCTGCTTGAAGTGTCAGGGACATCTCATTTCCTGTAGTGGTTGACCCGGTCTTTGGTCCAGGTCCCTCATTCCAGTGTTGAGCTCCTTTTCAGCACCAAAGGGTTAAACAATGAATAGCCGTCACTTCCAGTTGCTTTTTAATTTGTTTCTTGGTGGAGAATTGTGCTTGGGAAAATACTCCCACATGTGTACGTGTGCAGCTTAAGGAAAAGGTTAGAGAATACCCTGGCAACTCTGTGGGAGGATGTTGTTTAATTAAAAGGTAAAGGCAATGCAAATGTGTATCAGTCTGAAGGACTATAGCGTTTTCCAGTTTATCACAATTAGGTGAAAGTTACAGATACTGACAACTATCATCTGTCTATCCTATATTATGCAAAACTGACTCTCGTCTTCTCGCTTTTAGCCATGTTGAAATCTTGGAATCAAAAACATACCCCGGGTTGTGTTTTGTTTCATTCACACATCTTTGAGTAATCCTTTATTGTTAGTCTGTCTACATCTGTAGTGGTAATGTAATCTAAGGTAGTGGTAGTTTTCACGGTTACCTTTTACCTGTTCAGTAGAGAGTGGCAATTCCAAGGCCAAGATTATCCAAATGATTATAGTGAAGAAGTTTAAAAACACAGTGGAGCACTTCCTGCTACTTGACATCCCAAGTTGGAACAGAATGTTTTTAGCTTTCAGAGAGAACTCAGCTTAATATGCAGGGTGTTAAGCATGTGTGAATGAAACAAAAAACTCAGCTCCAGGTATGTTTTGGCATGTTTTTTGAAAGTCTCATTAATAATGCAAAATACACCATACCCCATCATAGGCAATTTTATCATGAAATGAACCTGGAAACATTTTGCCATGCCAATATTGCATTAAGATAAACGTCTGCATCTTCAATAGATTTACTTCATTTTGTGTCAAGTCTAAACATCAGACCATTGGTGATCTGGTCTCTATGGTTTGTAAAGATCTACCCTCTTAATATCTGTAATTTGTCACACCATTTCTTCTGAGCAGAAAAGTTACCCACTCTAAACAAAGTCATCAAACAACCTTTGAAAACTAAAAATACAAACATTGCAGGGAAACCGCAGATGTAGGCGAGACTCAATACAGAGCCAAATCTCCAAATTCACTTTTCAGCTAAATCTTAATCCACCATAAAACCACCAGCACCAGGCATAAGTCCCAGGCTCCAATTAAGCTCCCGTTGTGTGTTCTCCCTCTCACAAGTAGCGCTAGCAAACAGCTCCACCCTGTTTTTGTGCTCATGCTCCGCGCTCACACCTCAGGTAGACTGTGACGTGCCAACTTCTAATCCCTCTGAGATCACACCAGGATCGGCTCCTCACAATGGTGCACACCTGTTTGGTTCATAACCTGGAGCCAGGATTAAATCAAAACATTGAATTCCAGCAATGCAGAAAAGTGAGCGTGCGGGGAGCCGTCATTGTCAGTCCCGATTTAACCAGTAGAATGGAGATCCAACTAATTAGATTTTTCATTCTGTTAAGTTTGGTTTGAGTCTGGTCTTGAATCTTCAAGGGCAAACTTAAATAAATAAATGCACTCAAAATAAAGTAATTAAGATATTAAATGCAGGCTTAGAAGCACTAATTACAGTATTTCATGCAAGTTTGGGCACAGTGAAACATGGCTTTATTTTGTTTTTGGCATTAAACTTGTCAATACTAGGTTAGGTTTTGCCTGCATCACGGAGAAAAAAAAACAGTTGTGTGTCCTGTACACAGTGCACTTCCAGTAAGTAAGGAGCATTTGAAAATGAAAGTAAGAGTGGCGCTTCAGAGCATGCATGTAGACAAATATCTAGAATATACAGTATATCAAGATTCGTCAGTGATGCGTGGAATCTTGTCATCATTTCCATGGGCATAGTTGCCATAGCATTTAACAACATATATATTTTGGCACTGTACCAAAGACACTTCAAGCTTGTTCGTCTTTGACATTTCTTTGTGGATAGCAGCCATCACCAGATTGTATAATGCTCCCTACAATGGAAGCATATGAAAACTTACATGGACAGTACCACTCACATGTCTCCGGGTCCTGTACTGACAGTAAAACACATTAGACATTCAGAGTCTACTGCCTCTCTTTACAACTCTCAGACTACTCAAATTATTTCTCCAACAAATATTACGTTCAAACACGTCTTAAACTGCGAAACTTTTCCAATGATGTAATAACCTGCACTTGAGAGGTACTTGTCAACACACTTTATTACTCGTCCTGTAAGGGGCCAATACTTGAATACTTAGCATCTCAGTGACGGCCTAATCACAGCACAAAGTGTGTTTAAATAGGCCCAGTTTAAAGCAATGCACCTGGAGAGATGTCAGCCCTCCTCTGTGTCACTGTACAGGGCCCATACTCCACTTTATGCCCTGTGTGTTTGGGTTGGCATTTGGCCCTGTACTCAGAGGTGACTCACTGTTTACTCAGAAACATGTGAATGACAGCTTTCAAAAGAAATAGCCTTGTTTTCCTTCACAGATCCAGTTCAAAGATTGATGGTGAATGTACCTGCTGAAAGTTTGACAAGCCAAAGTTGACAAGGGCAACACAGCAGGCCAGTATTTCTTGATACTATTTTATTATTATTTTTATTTGTTTTGCTAGAGGTTAAAATAGAAACAGATGAATAGGTAAAATGATGGCTCTAAATTTCAAACACTGGAAGTGTCTGGGGGTGAGGGAAGTCTGGGAGTCCCTGCTTAGACTGAAAAAGGTTAAACATGTCTATTCATTATAGGTAATTGCATTTTCTCTGTTTTATTTCTTTATACAGACAAAATTCATGTTTAAATAACCCACCATCATAATTACAAACAGTTCTATTCTTACTATTGAAATTGGTATATACTGAGAATAACAATCTTCTATTCTATCAAGGTGAAGTAAACAATTTTATCATGAAGTTCAGAAAAAACTAAAATCCACAAACATTTCATGAAGATGTTGAATTTTCATTTCTATCTCTAGGATTTGAGAAGGCTTACAGCAAAAAGCAACTCAAATATTGTCATTTATATCAACAAAAACTTACAATATTCCACCAAAGGTTCACCTTTCAGTCTCAAATTCAATATTCCTTTGATCATTTCTCGTCACAGATTTCTACCTGACTTTCAATTTTGCTTTGTCTTTGTACTACCAAGAGAGGAAGATGTATTTTGAAAACAAACTTATTTTTCCTCTATCAAAAGCAAGAAAGAGAGAACCAAAAAGTGCTTATTGAGTGTGCAAATCATTAGAATAGTTCTCAGATGGGGATCACTAAAATGCATTTGACATTATTAGTGCCATCTTTTCCTTGTCTGGCTTCCACTTTTGTGTTTTTCCTGTCTAGCCCAAAAAATACTGATAATCCTTTCGTCTGTTTGCACAAACACACAGCAAGAAAAAGAAAGAAAGAAACACAAACTCATTCCACAAACCTACGTCAAAAATGAACCAGGCCAGACATGATGAATAGTTGTATCTTCAGACTTTCATTTGTCAACAACTTCAACTGCGTGTGGCTCGGCTTCAAATGGAAATCAAGACACTAGACTCGCTGCAATGGAAATTGTTTGTTGACAATAAAACATTCTCAATCAATCTGGTGTCATCTCCAGATTGCCAATTGATTAAAACATTCATCTCATCTGAATTTAATTTGGAGTTCCATTCTGCGAAATAATCATCACCGTGATATGCTCTCGAGTCTTCTCTTTTGTTTTTGCTTTTCCGACAACTGTAAAATAAAGTATAACAGGTGGCACCGCACAACCCACTGAGTCATTTATGGACAGAAAGATGACAATTTTTGATCTGAAATCAAATCGCATGATTGGAGAAGAGGTGTTTTTGATTGTATACTTAAAAAACAGACTCAGCTCAAACATGCATTATTATTCAGAATGACTCCACATTCTCAGTTTGTCGACCGCAAACCTGGTTTTAAAGAAACACACGGGTTGTATCAGGGAGGGCGTCTGGCGCAAACCTTATACCAAATCAACATCTAAATTACAGCATGCACATGTGTTGTACAAATGAAGGCATCTGAGGATAGTATCTCCATGTAAAGGATATGGCTATGAAAAGATGACATCTATTTCAATAATGTTTTTATTCATAACTCCACCATCTCTTGCTCCAGAACTTAAAGTATGAACTGGTCAGAGCTGGCTTCAAACCGCCAAGACGACTCGCTCTACCGCCGCACTTCGTCCATTTTATCTACACTTACGCCTGCTCTTTTTTCTTTTAAGTTGTATTTAATCAGACTTAATGTGTAAATTAGCATCATTACAATAATACACAGTTAATAAGCTGTGCGCACAGCGGGTTCTTCTTTTGTCTGTTTTGACCTTGTAAGTCTTGAAAGAGGACACTGCTGTCTGGTCCTGCAGCACATGTGTGATATTTCCTTCATGCTACTGTACCTCCAGGTCAGATACTGTGAGAGATAGTGGCACTGCAAATCCGTTTTCCACCCCCCTGAGCCTGGATTCGCCTCCTATCTCCCCTCACACACGTATGCATCAAGCGTACATGTTCTAAGCCTTTTTATCAGCCTTCACAACATAACCCTTTCCTTTTATGGACACGGCAGTAGAGAGAAGCTAGCTAGTCCATCTTTGAACTAGTGTGCCAGTGCTAGCCTGTTCGCGAAGCCTGTATGGTGAGCGCTTTCGGCACATTGTCTACCACAGAAGTTGGGTTGCCAGATTTAGCCATGCCAGGCCTTTTGGGTGCCACGGATTGGGTTTCCATTGCATCGGATTAGCTTCAACTCTGATCATCGCCAATGCAAAATGACTACTCCACTTTTTCCGCCATTGTGTTGCCTCCAAAGACTTACTGGTACCCGTGCTATACCGGTTTCACCTCCCCCATTTGTGCCTCCTATCTCCCAACTTCCTTTCTATTTCCTCCTTCCTTCTTCAGCCATGTGTTGATGAGCCCGAGTTACTCTTTTTTTTTTTTTTTTTCAAGAAGGATGAGGGATTATGCTAAGCCTTAACTCGGGGAGACCAGCCTTATCTTGCCTGTAGCAGCTCCATGCACCAGAGAAAACAGACTGGAAGAGGAGCACGGCTGCAGACGGAGAGGGGGGAGACAGAGCAGCAGGGGGTCACAGATGGGTATGTACGGGCGGGCACATACAACACTTCCATGTTTTCAGACGCTTTTCATAATTTGGTCATCTTCGCTAACTGTTTTAAAATACTGTTTAACCAATCAATGGAACTGGTCCCAAGTACGGATAAACGGAGTCAGAAAACGCGTCAAATGTTTGGAAATATATTTTATCAAGTATATACAGGCTATAAACATGTTAATATGCTGGATACACTTTGATCAGTAACTGTCTTTTAGGCCTAATTGTTACTTACATGAAACTTGTATATTTTCTTGTATTTGTTGGCTAATCTGCAAATCCTTCCATTGAAAAAGTTCTATAGATTCAGTCAGCATCCAAGGAAACACCCACTAAAGGGAGGTTGGAAAGACTCTGGAGGTAAACAAGTAATTCAACAACTACAGAGAAAACACGGAATTAAAAGTAGATGTTGTACCAAATAAAGTGGTCCAAGAATGCTTCTGGGAGCTCCGCACTACATGCTATGGCAATGCTTGCAACATTTTAATATGAACAAAACAATCCGTTTACTTTTCCAGGGTAACGCTGTGTCCTCGACGTCTGACTATATTGTGACTCCACTTCCAGTAATTTTGTCTCAAAAGAGGAAAACTTGTGTTTCCCATTGACTTGAGCTGAGTATATTTGCCCCAGCGAGTCCACACCCCCTGCAGTGACGTGTTGCTGTTCTATATCTATGGTCTGCTAAACATTTGATATCATTTCTTGGAACACAGCCCTACTTAACAAACTCACAAAAAGTTCCACTGACTTATTGTATCCATGTCAGTATTTACTTTTAAACAGTAACATTATCCATATATTATGTTTTTTTTCTTTTTCTTTTTTTTTTTTTTTTTGGCAACACCACAGTTTACATTCCAGACATTACACAGAATGACACTGTCCTGCAGCTGATTTAGACTCTCTCTCTCCTCCCTCTGCAAATCCATTGTGCTGGACCATGCTCCAATCCGATCCCTTCCTTGTAGCAAATCTTCAATTACAGTTGCATTATACTCAATTATAGTAAGTCTAATTAAAGTGGCCTCCCCTGCTCTGTTTCCTGACTGAGTAACCCCTCTCAGTATCTCAGAGGAGAGACAAAGGGCTGTGCTACAGCAGAGAACAAGCCCCCACTGTGGACAGGCTGCTGCCCTATTCACCTGGCCTAATTACCTTCACTCTGCGGGGGCCGGACTCTTGGGAAAGGCCCTGCCAATGGAGGGGCCCCTAGCGAACTCAAATTTCCACACTGGTTAAAAAGCAATGGGAAAAGGCAAGTTATGATGTCAGTCTTTATTAGGGAACTAAATAATGGTTAGTGGGGTCAAAACAAGTACATAGTTTTGTCATGTTATAAAATAAAAATTGTACTAGCAGGAAACTAGTACTCAAGGTGAAGAGAAAAAAGTATAAAAGCTGAACATCCACTATAATTACAATTTATTTTTTCATCTTTTTATCTTCCATATTATTGTATCTGATGCATCTTATATTTGTACTTATTTGGGGGTAATGACTGTATATCACAGTGAAGATTCAATAAAGTAATAAAACTAGGAAAGTGTTCAAATCAGCCAAAATGAGGATCCAATTAGTTGGTAACCTGGACATTTTTACTATTTTAACAGTTAATAAACCAACGTTTGAGAGTAAATTTGTGCTTTTGTTGTCATTAGCTCCGTGTACACGTTAGCAACATTAGTATAATAGAGCAACGGCTGTGAGTCAGGCCCACAGAATCAGGTGAACTAATTTTTAACTAATATTTTATCAAACTTTAGCCAAACGCAGAATGACGCCATGTTGGATTTTGTAACTCAGACTCTGAAATGTTCTTCAAGTTTTAGAGTAGAAATTCTGAGATCAGTGCGCATTATTCGTACTCTTGTTCTACATTTAACACTATTTAAATGAGCAAAAAATATTTCACTGTTTTAGTGTGTGCTATTAGGGATCAGGACTTTAACCCTCAATACCTCAGACCTATATAAAACATAGAATCCTAATTTAATTTAGAAATTTCTTAGATGATACATTTTGATTCCAGTATTTGATCAGTTATGATTTGTTCAGACAGGTATCTATATAATTGTTTTAAGTATTTACTGTCTGTCTCTTATTATCACAGCAGATGCATGAAAAACACAGCAGTAGACCAGCTAACAGAGAACCAGCCTCTAGACAGCTACAGAAACCAAGGACTTGGTTTTTCAAATGTACCAGACAGTTCTAAAGTCATGAAAGCCGAGCGTGTTTCAAACTTTCCCATTATGCTTCACAAATAGGCCGTGGTCTTTGAAATTCTCAGTTAAGCAACGATGGCAAGGAAAAATGAAAATTTTTTGAATACATCTATTGGCATATTTTAACCTCAATCTCTATCTATCTTTTAAATTCTTGCCGATAACAGTGAAATGCCATTGAAATCATGGTATGCTTTGGTGCTGTTTGACCTTTAAAAACTAGCAAATTTTTCTCATGTAATTAAATTTACATGGCAGTTATTAAGTACAGTGGAATCTTTTGAATGACCCAAGTGGCTCCGGGGTTATTAGAGGACCAGATTGGGGCATTAAAGAGGGCTACGTAAAGTTCAACAAAGCTTCTTTCTTCACTCTTCCTCCTGATCCTATCACTCCATTCCTTGGCTGGAGAGATGAAAGACTAGTCTGTAATTGGAGAGTGGAGAGCAAGTGGATGTAATGAGAAAGTGAAAAAACGGACCTGGAGTGGAGGGTTCTTGAGCAGAAGCTAGAAAGGGAGTAGAGAAGGAAAATAGCTTTGATTTCCTTAAATTAAGTGAAAGAAAGCAGTCCGGCCCTTCCCTGCTTCCGTCAGAGTGGAGTTTGAGTGACAATGTCTCTACGTTGGGCCCTTGGCTGTAATAACTTCTCCTTTGTGAGCAGGAGCAGGAGAGCAGAGGTGCTTTGTGTTAGAGGCTGGTGGGGCTCCGAGTCCCAGGATCAGCCCTGACTTATGACTGTTTTTTGTCCCTCACAAGCACCGTAGATCCCAGGCCATCTCTGCGGTGAGACAGAGGAGGACTCCACACAATGATGAAGGAATGACAGGAATGAGCTTCCATTTAAGAACTGAGAGAATTTTATTTACATACTAAATATTGACTTGGAAGTTCAACAGAACTAAACTTTTCTTTTATAATCAGAGTCTTGCTATCTTGAGAGGGTGAAAATGCAATCAAGTGGCGTTTTACAATTTAAAGTATTTATGTAAAAACTGAGGAATTGAATGTATACTTAACAAGTAAACATATAGATAAAAGTCAAACTGATATAAATATACCAGATGTTATTTTTAATGAGTATCTGACATCCCAAAATGTCTGTTATCTTCCCTGGCAGTGGTGCATACTATTTGCTACATGTTCTACAGTTCAGGTGAATTGACAATGAGAATTTGGGGGGAAAAAAAAAAAAAAACTACGGAAGCTCCCATTGGTGGGCAGCTGATTAACCAACAACATTATTGTCAGTCTAACTATTCTAATACTTACTGTGCTAGTATAAAATATTATACTTTTAATGGTGTTGCTGCTTATACTTATTATTAAAGTGGGACTAAACACAAAATCAACTTTTTTTGCTTCTAATTGTAGTACACACAGATGTGTGGCCTAAAACAGTCTAAAACTAAGTGTGTGCTGCCTCTAGTGGGCTGCACATTCCAAGAGATATGTGACATCACACACCACTGCCCTGATTACAGCCCATTACAAACATCAGGCTGAAGGGGCGGAGTTTGTCAGACCAATCAGACTGTTCCTTTTACTTCCAGACCCCCCACCCCGCCCCCACTCCATAGTTTTCCACTATAGCTATAGAAAAAATAAATATCCCATATAGCCTAATCTTTGTTCCCAAGTAAAATTCCATACAGTATATTAATCATTTCAGCACTTTGTTAGCATCCCTTGTAGATTAATACTAATTTATAATTAAACCAATAAATCCTATTATCATGACCTCACTAAATATAGTTTAGTGCAGCGCCCAATACACGGTTAACCTCTGGATGATGAAGCCGAGAACACCAACACACTAAATGAAATAGAGCAGGAGGAGAAGGCTTAGCCAACTCCACATCAGCACATGTCAGACATTATTTCACAGCGTTCTTTTATGTTTTCTATAGCTGAACTCTGTGACCTGGCTACCTCCCAACAACCTGCACAGTTTGAGTCGTTTTGGGAAGAAAAGATAAGAAGATAAAGCCATTTGGGGCAGTAGATACATTTAACTGCTCGTGAGTTATTGTCCTCAGTGCTAAATGGCCAAACAGTGGATTATTATGCCTGGAAGATTTACTTCTGTCTCTTACTCCAGCTCCTATACAGGCAAATGTATTCCATTAGCAGGTCGGAATTTCGAAGGAGGGACCTCTGGGCTTATCTCCACCTAAAATCTGCAAAGCTGGGGTCTCCCATTCCCCTCACGCGGCTTTCATAAACTGCAGCAATAAAAGAGTTCTTAACCCCACCTCGCTGGACCAAGTGCTACACCTGGTCACAGTTGGGGCCAAATATTTTAAAGAGCACTTCAAAGGAAAGTGAAGTGTCAACGTACACCAGGCCTAGATACTGGAGAGGGAAGAAAAGCAGATGGAGGGAAAATATTGGTGATTGGAGATTTATTCACAAAGATGGTTTTGTCCTGGAAATCTGTAGCACTCAAAAGTAAATTGCATTAATACAAATAACAGCATTAACTACGAAAACAGTATTTGATTTCCCAGCCTTTTTGTTTATTTTGGTAAAGCTCATAACTCGTACAGTATTTGAGTGACCTGGACTGGCCCATTTGTCATAACCACTCACTTTCAATGCACAAAAGTTCAGTGACGGGAAATTAACAAATTTAATTTAAATTTTCCACTATCCAAAGCTCAGCAGCCTTACTATCAGTCATCAGCCAGTGATAGTGTACATTTTTAAGAATTGACAGCATATTTAAATAAATCTTCAGTTTCTAATTTGCTAGTAGTCTACTCCACACCACAGTCACCACTTCCAATATTGCTCAACTATTTTCACATCCTATCAAGTTTTTAGCTTAAAAAGTAATTACATCTGCACCAGTCTCTTATCAAGTGCAGGTATGCCAAAGTTATATGGAAAAACACAGAGTGAAGAGCACGACAGGTGTTCTCTCTGGGGCCGATCCTGAAATAAGCATGGAAATGAATATTTGAAATGCATTCATATAAGCCGGCGTTCAGACGGAGAGAGAGAGGGAGAGGGGGAAAGGTTCGGAGCATCTTAGGAACTGAGGTAATTATTCCGTGACTCCTCCACCTGTGACAAGTGTCTTCAAAGAAAGGGGAGTTTCAAAGGGAGGCGGTGAACACTGAAAGCAGAGGGGTGGGCGGTGTGCTGTTACCCACAAAGCAATTGGGCAGAGACCTCTCACCAACTCCCACAATGAAAAGGATAAGCACTCGGAGCTGCTATTCTGTCCGGGCTATTTAAAGGCAGTGACAGTCTGTTGGCCTGTTATGCGCCAGAGTTTGAATTTTCAGAAAAGGTTCGGAAAAGTGCAGGCTGTAAACAAAAGCAAAGACAGTGAGTTATAAATCTTCAAAAGTTTTCTTCATAATAGGACTTGAACAACATCAGCATATGAGGAGATGGATCAACAGAATGACCACAGAGTCCATAAAGGCAGATCTGGTTGGACCAAAAACTCAAACTCAAAACTAACCATCCATTTAATCTGCATAATTTTGTCAACAATTTGTATGTATAACCTTTTTGGATGCAACTTTGACAACCTGCACCTGAAGAGCCTTTTTGAGCTAGGATCGTGGTCAGAAGTTCTAAGTGAGATGATGAAGTGATAAAGTTCTGAAAGTTCTAATGATCACCAATCAATACAACAATTATTTTAGAAAGCACTTGCCAAATCAGTACAAAAATGTTTTACACTGCAATTGGAAAAGCAATGACTTTACTGTCATGCTGTCTCCCTATTAAAGGGCCAATATTATGCTGTGTTCTGATCTATGTCGTGATGTTGTTTCCTCATCACAAACATACCTGAAGTTTGGTTTGTTTCACTCACACATGTTTAACACACAAATCTTGCACATTTAGGCTGAGGATTTGCGCTCCACTGTGTTTTTAAACTCCAGTCCACACACCTTCACAATCATTTTGGAAAATTTCAGCCCTTGAATTTCCAATCTCTTCTGAACAAAAGGTAAAAGGTAGCTATTAACTTGAAAATTACAACTTCATGACATCACAAGGTGCAACAGAGGATTTGAGCTTTGGAGATGTAGACAGACTGAATGAAACCAAAACAGACCTCCAAGAGTAAATTTTTTGTAATATAGGACCTTTATATAGATTGCATGTGCATGTTGTTGTTAGAATTAAAATACATAAATAATATATAAAATACCGCTCCATATTCACAACAGACTTGCCAAGCGTTCAGTTCACTCTTTCTAACCTCTACCTAGATGCATTTTCTGTGAACGTTTTTCAACTTCAGCTTACTTAAGACTTGCCATCCCTCTTGCTCTTACCCAACCCATCTATAGTACGTCTTCAACCCAAGTCACTCTCCAATTCACAATGCAACTCACTTAGTGTGGAAATTAAAAGCAAATTGTGCTGAGTTCCGAGCCCTGGGTCTTCTTGTGGCTATCTCTGTAGTAACTCGAATTCTATACGTGCCCTCCTCTTTCCTGTTTTTAACAAGCTCAGCAACCTTGGCTCAGAGTTTTGTGCATGACTGCGCCTGGGTTGAATAAGACAGAACGCTACAATGAGGAAAGTGAAGGAGTAAGGTGAAAAGCGGCAAACACCAATCAGTCTTAAAGGCGGAGAGGCCAGAAACGGAGCACATCTATTTGGCCCAGAGGTTACAGATCAATAACGCTCTGTCCAGTGGGCTCTATGAAATGATGGCTCAAAAAGGACAGGGGAAGTGAAGGGAGGTAGTTAAGAGAGAGTTATGGGGAAGATGAATGCATTTTATTCAATGAGAAGAAGACACACAGATGAGGAAGGACCACTTTGAGTATCTGCAGTATCTATAGATTTTACTCCACTACATTTTTGAACAGGACTGAAAAGTAAAAGTATTCTTATTATAGCTTGACACCTGCTGAAAATACAAAAATATAAAAATAAAAACAACTAGAAAAAAACAGATTACGTTATTTCTGGTGAACAAAATGTAAGTATATTTTTAAAAAGGAACTTTAATACTTTTACTTAAGTAAAAGTATCACATAAAAAAAATGCACTTGAGTTTTTTTGTTTTTTTTTGCCTGGTATCTTCCATCACTGAAAATAAAATTCTTATTAATTTGTGAACTGTATATATGTGTACAGCAAAAGATGGGTCTTGAAGATAAAAATATTAAAGTGGCTGTACCCAGTTTCTTTCTATGTTATTGAGCAAAATTGGTATTGCCACAGTAAAGATCTACAAATAAGGAGCTCTTGATGTCAAAAGGAGACTGCTGTGTGCTGTCTGCGTCTAATAATAATGTGTTTTATTGTTCAGAAAGAAGGAAGTGTGCTATTAGCATGCTAGTTGTTTTAAGCATCACTGTGAAGGAAAAACTCTTGCTGGGATTTGACTTAGACAAACTTTATTGATCCATGAGGGAAATTACTTGGACACAGTAGCTCACACATTTGAAAGTTGTGAATTACGCTTATAAACAGTGAATAATTAGGATGCCCAGAATACATAAAGTATGTGAGGAATAACTTTGGACAGCTGCAGAGCATTTAAAATTAAATTCTGTTTTTCATATTTTCTTAAAAATAGCAAAAATCAGCTTTAGATTTCATCCAGAGGCTATACAAGTAGCTTTTTTTCTTATGGGGCAGAACAATAGCAGTTCTTTGCTTTTTTTCAGTGAATGGAAGCAGCTGTTAACTATGAAGGCAGTGAAGGTGGAATGTCATTAGTTTTCAGTGGTAAAAGAGAAATTCACACCCTCAACCAACCAGTTTGGGGGTGACTCACTTAACCTGCTGCAACACTGTTATTTCACCACCATAAAGGCATATTTTGTTATTCATTTCACCTGTCAGCAGTCACTGACCACTCCACCACACTTATGGCCGCTCTTCTAGATTTGTGTTGCATTGAAATCTAATTTGTACATTTACATATAATATCTCTGCAATCTGCTCACTGGTTCCAATTTTCTCCAGTTCTACTCCATCTATTTGACTTCAAAAGAGTGCCAGCTAAAATGAAAAGCCTTGATGATTAAGAATTATATTACCCATAAATTTAATCAGAAGACGTAATGCAGAAAAAATCTATTATGTGGGATGCACAGAGTGGGGGTGTTTTTCTTTCATTAATAGAAATGCTGAGGCTTACAATAAGTGTAGTGGGTTCGCTTTAATCTGAATCAGTAACCAATGTGTCCCTAATTGCATTTAGGCCCAGTCCTGTTCTTCTCCTGATTGTCTGAGCTGCCCAGAGGAGCTCCACAAATGGTGCCATGGAACCATTATAGGACTATTACAAGAATGCATTTGCCTTTGACATATGGGCTATTCCAAACACTCAAAATCCACAAGAGCCATTTTCAGAAGCAAATAAGAACACAGATTAAGAAGTAAGAAGTTGTTTCGAAAGTTCTTTCTTCTCTTCTGCTGAGGTACAGAATATTACAATAACCAAAAGCACTTTCGGCCAGAATTTGTTTATCCATACAGTGTTAATTAGTTTATATGGTTCTGGCTCTCGATCTGTACTATACTGCAAGTGTTGGTAAAAATAATATAAAAAAAAATAATATTATTATAAATAAAAACTGAAGCTGTTGCCAACACTATGTCATGTTATAATGGCTGTAAGGTTGTTAGATAAATAAATTATGAATGATTAATACTTTTTTAAAACACCAACTCCACTGCTGTCTCCATTGTTTTTAATCACACCTTACACATGCACACACAAAGCAAATTAAATCTATAAAAATAATCTTCCTGGAATAGCCTTAATGAAGCTCCAAAAGCAGCCAGGGTAGCCGAATGTGCTTTGAACTCCACTCCGCTCCTCTGTGCTTCCCCTCTGTGTCAGGAACTGCTCACCGAGACCCAAGAACAACCAAAGAAACTAGCACACAGCAGCCGACTGGAGTGTGGCATGAGACAGGACAGGCAGAGAAAGCAGGAAGAAAGGCAAGAAGAGAGAGATGTAGAGGAGGAGAGCAGAGCTGGGGCTGTAGGGCACTGTGCACAGCCAGCATGACAGCAGTAGAAAGAGGAAGAAGAGAGTTTGTTCTGCTTTTTCACTGCCTGCGCTGCTGTGTCTCCCAGGAGCAAACATGGCTGCCGTCTTTGCCAAAATCAGGTTGCACTTAATCCTGTTTCAGCGTGGGCTTTTTTGTTCTGCCCGGCCCGACTGTGTGCTAGGATGCGAGTGGAATGAAGACACACTACTGATATTGGCATGATGGTGGAGTACACTGGAGTACGCTACATGACTCTTAGGAAAGCTTACTTTCTGTGGTTTTGTCTGAAAAAGCAGGTTTATCATTATTGCAATTGGGACAACAGGTACAGATGCTACTGACTCTAGTATGGCAATAACAGTCAGTTTCTTTCAGTTCTATTCTTTGGGTTCTATGAATTCCTCAAATTTGGATTTCCCAATATCAACAACATTGGTCACATTTTTATATAGCATTTCTTCACAAACACACGCACACACACACTCATATACCAGTGTACACAGGCGCTAGGGGTGAAGTGTCTTGCCCAAGGAAACAACAACAGCAATCATCTAAGGGAACTAGAATTGCACCACCAAACTGTGGGTCAGTGGATCTGACCACTCAGTGATGTTTATGTCGAGAGCGGGATTCGAACCACAAACTTTCGGATCAGTGGACAAACGTTCTACCCACTGAGTTACGTAGTGAATAAATGTGGATTTTAACAGGTCAAATTTGGGAATGAATTGTGTCCAAAAGACCTTAGTAGTAGAGCCTGTAGTAGATCTAATTGTTTTGCACTTTTCCCAATTTCCTGCAACAACATTCTTTTTAACCATATTGATTACAAACATTAGAATTAAACCACTGTCAGTTCCAAATTGGCTTTTCAGTTTGCAAACGGTGATCCACATCTGCAGGTGGACACAAAGTCCCACGGCACTCTCCATAGCCTGGCGGGCAGGTGTATCAATTAAAGTCCATCTCTGAGCATTAGTCTGATTGGTTGAGTGGCACAGATTATCCCGTGATTGGGCATCATAACATTGGCAACGGGGAAGAACAACTACCTTCCCCCGCCACCCCAGCGCCACCAAACCATTCAATCGTAATTATATCCAGCATATTACGAGATTAGCAGACAGACTGACCCTAACATGGACCAGAGCCAAGATGAAGCCTGGGCCAGATACAAGGCAGGTGTTATATCTCCACCTCCCCTCTTTTCCTCTCCTCCATCACAGCCCCTGCACCATTGGTTTACAGCTGTACAGAGGCAGCCTAGCGTTAACTCATTAATGATACATGGCACAAGGGCAGCAGAGAACACCAGGGTGGACAGATGTAACGTGATGGGATTTCTCAAAGTGCAAGGTGAAAATGTAAGAAATCTGTGAAGAAATGCCTCACACTGCCGTTGATCCCATTCTCAAGTAAATATATAAAACATGAATTCATACATATTACTTAAAATGTGTATGACAGATTTATATGATTCTATAATTTTGACTTAATTTGCTGTGATTATATCTATTGTAAATACAAATTATATTTTTACAACAAACAAAAGCAATTTGCGAAGAAAAGTTGAAAAAATGTGTTGGAAATGACTGGAAGTAGAGAGTTCTAAACACAGTGATGACATCACACCAGAGAATTCTGTTTGGCACATTTTACAAATACTTTAAACTCGATTTCAACAAAATAAATGTGTTTTCTTGTATTTGCATTTGTCAGAATGCAACAGAATAATTACAATACAAAAGAAGTGTTTTTAAAGGTAACGGTTATGAATTCCCGAGCATGATGTCACGATTTCCAACCCGTAAAATGGCCACACTGGGAAAATGAGCAAAAATCTTAAATATAATGATCTTAAGTGTGTTTTAGTAAAACGAGTAGTCTCATCTGTCATAGGCTTTCATAAGGGGCTAATTGATTGAATGTTTGATATGTGGATGGATTTAACCAGGAAAATTCCACTGCAATTAAGTTCTGTTTTTAAGGGAGTTCAGGACAAGGGCAAAGCAATACAAACCAGAGGCATTTCTTTAAAATATAGTAAATAAAGTAATAAAATATACAGTACAATTGCCATCAGCAGTGCAAAATTAATTGGCTATGGAATCACTGTTATTACAAACCATACAAATTTGTACAATTATATTTTTGCATTTCTTCTGCTCACTAACATTATCATTAAAAAAATAAATGTATAAGAGAATTAAAAGTGCACTGCACAACTTTTCTCATGGGCGGTCCACCACCTACTTGTCTCCATGGAGATGATATTGCTTTGCCTGGAATGTTCCATAGTATGACATTAAACATATCCATCTGGCATTTATTTATTTACGCATGTTTTTTTTGTTTGTTTGTTTGTTTGTTTGTTTGTTTTTGTGCAAAAATACATTCATTCCTTCTGTGAACAGGGGCGACTCTATACAGATCTGAGGTTTTCAATATGCAAATTAAGTTATTTTTGTGATTTACAGTCCGAGCACTCCTAACTCAGTTATTATAGGCAATTAAATATGCTTACTATAGTAATATTGTTAATTGGGACTATTATATTTTCTTGTTTTACTTGTTTTGATTAATGAAATCCTCCAAACAAATGTTAAGAATGTAAAATTTACCAATAAGAACAATGCCTTTCAAATTCAGATTAATTTAAAATCTACCACTCCAAGTATCCCTGGTTTGAAAACACTGGGTTAGAGTACAGTTTGACACATACTAATGATTGAGCAGCTGGCCTCCTTCCATATAAATGCATGTTATTCTATCTCCCAGACAGTCTCTTCACACGTCATATGTCCAGCTCCTCTTTCCACTCACCCAGCATGGCCCAAAGAATGTGACCCACAGAACTACTGGTGTGTGTCTTATCAATATTCTGACAAGTCCATCCTGCTATCAGTCCTCAGGCTTATGGAGGGATTTGCTCTTCCAATGTGGAGAAGAAGAATTACATTGTGTCAGTTTGATTCACTTAGAGAACTACTGTGATGAGCCTTGACTCTGTACAAAGTCAAGTAATTAAGTGTCTGATTAATTAGGCGACAATCCATTTTTCTTTTCCATAGCACCATAACAATACAGGAAGATTCCCCTAGTGAAATGTCTTATAGGGGGAGTAGCATAATGAATAGCTGACTGTGTGCCAGGCAGAAAGTATAATGTTTATACAAGGGCTGCGTACATTATTAATAGTCAGCGGTTTCTTAAATTAAAGGGGCTTAATTAACAGATGTTTACTACTCTCAAATCAATCTCTGCTGAAACTATACTTTAGACTTTATTTTCTTAACTTTCTTTGTAAAAAAAGAAAACAACAGAGCATTATTCTATTCATCTTAAAAATCTGTTTTAATTAACACAAGGCATCAAGCCATATGAAACAGAATACCAGCAGTTAATTAAGTATTTGCTCTTATCTGGGTTTAGTTTTTGTTTGTTTGTTTCTTCTGTGATACATGCGCATCATTAGTGAAGTATTGTGGACAATTCTGAAAATAATATTTTTATATTTATATGCTGGATTGTAAAACATTTCTGTGGTATTATCCACGCATCAGTCTCCAAAAACACAGTCTTACAAAACACAGAAGATGCAGAATTCATTCTGGCCCAAACATCCACTTCTTTCCTTCAGCAGTTCCACTGAGACAGCATATCCCCTTTAGATTAGAAGAGAAAGTGAGGGCAGTGAAGCATCACTGGGATAGGGAGCCTTTGGTTGGGCATAAATTCCTTTCTGTATCCACAGAGCAGTGTCCATGACTGACATGCACTGTCTGGTTAACGCTCCCGCTGAGCCCATGTGCTCCATGTGGGCTGGCTGCTGACCATCTCCCTGACTGCTCCGGCTGCACCCTGACACAGTAACTTTAGAAACACCAGGGGTGAAACCGGCACTCATCAGAGCCAAAATGGCTGACATGTCAAAGAGGCCAGATGCCTTTGTATAAAGAAGGGCATTGCTTCACAGCGTCTGGTTTATTCACATAGTGGGCACACAGCAGGAGGGGAACATGGAGGCAGCCAAGCTCCCAGGTGACAGGCGACTGGGACAATCTCCCAGCGCTGACTTCATGAAAGACTTGGGCCTGCTTCTGTGGCTGCTGCCAGGACATGAATGTAATTAGAACACAGTTGAAAGGTCAGGACTGTACTTTCATGTGTCAGGGAACGCTGTGAGACTTTTATGTACTATTGAGAAGTGATTGACTGGAGCCCCATCCTCCTCCCCACACAATCACACCAGAGGCCAGTGAACTCAATGTTGTATATGTGAGTATTATAATACTGTGCTATACATATAATGTGTAGTGTACATAATGAAAATATCACATCATGAAATGAAAAACGCCCTCTAACTCTTTTATTGACTTTATTTTAACAGCTCATGTCGTAACATGACAGAAAATTACACCCTGTTGTCAGGTCCAGTCAGTTATGATTTGCTTTTTTACGAGCAGTTTTATCAGATGTAAGCATTAAGATCTATTATTGTGAATGATTAATAATTGAAATGATTGAAAAAGCTTAGAGCATGCAAAGTCCTGGTAGCGCCATAGTTGACATGTAACAACAACACCCTCTAAACCACATACATTGGTTTGGCCTGCTGCGGTGGCGGCCGCTCGCTGAAGCTTATGGCTACTCCTCATGTGTTTGCGTTTGATTTCTTTAGACTTCCTGTGGCTATATTGAATTATGTCTCTGTCAGGTCCCTAAGCCCCCTATATTTCCTCCACTGTGCAGTAGCCCTGAATCGGTATCAAATTCTCCCCATGCTGGCACTTTGAGCATCCCCTGGCCCCTCAGATCTTTATCCCAGCATCCTCCTCTCTGGCCTGGGAACAATACTGGATTCATGCGAGGGTAGGTTTTGGAGGATTTGACCACAAATAACACATGGAGATCAGCAACAGCCCACAATATCAGGCAGTGATTAGAAAAGAATGGGGAAAACTGTCTGAGTCTGTTTGCAAGAAGTCTGTAGATTTTTTTAAACAATTATCAGTGGATCACTACATTTTTGTCTTTGTGTAACTTTTCTGGCGGAGGGTCTGTCATCCGCTTCTCTCCATAGACATATTGTCTGGAATGCTACACAGTTTAGCAATATACTTATTATTTATCTCTACAGAGACTGCAGGTGACACCACAGGGCCAAGTTACATGCCAGATCTGTGGAGAGGCGAGCTCACTCGCTGTAAGAATGCAAGTTTTTAGGTAAATAAAAACCCATGTTATTGATGCAAGATGGGTACATTTAATACCATACCGGGACATTCCAGACAAAACAACAACAGCTCCATGAAGACAAGCAGGTGGCGGACCCTGCACCAGAAAAGTTTCACAGTGCCCCTTTTAGGATTAGTTTCTGGCCCAACTGCAGCTTTATCAGCAGTTAGGGGTTAGAGAGAGTCATATACAAACATATTGTTATTTCAATATGAACATAATTTTTGCCTGTTTTTGTATTATGCAAACCTATAAGATGGCATCTCCACAGTTGCCTCATGTAGAATTCATTTACCCCCTATAGTCTAGTTTTAATTACACTGATGTCTTATTAGCTCACTAAATAAGTATGTATCCCATTTATGCGTGCACGGAGATAATGGTTTTTGAATTGCATTGCCGATCTGATGGGTTATAGACACTGCTCAGTGGTGGGAGACTGAATGACGATAGAGATCTCAGGCTTCGCATTGCTCCATGGACCCTTGTCTGAAACATCAGTGGTGAAGTAGCAGGGAAATAGGCCCGAATTGCTCAATTTTCTCAAATGAGGCAATTAGGAGGCACAGGCTTGAATGGAGATCAGGCTCTTCTGCACTGTGCCACAAGGAAATGGGTGTTATAGTTGGAGTTAGAGGCCAGGAGCACTTTGCACCTCCATTGATTTCTTTTTGCCCCCATAGCACCGCGATCTCCTGCAGAAAAATTGATCAGACACTAGGAGGCACCTTCGATATCGATAAAGACAAACTGGGGACTCCAAAATACTATGAAATGGCTTGGGATCAGGTCTGGAGCTGTATAACCAATCTCAATGTCGATGAGGACTATTGCTCACAAGGGAGCAGGCTGGAGAGTGCTTCAGTCCAGAGAGGAATATACTTTTACTGCAAGGTCAGCTTCTCAAGTGCGGGCTAACTGAACAAATAATCAAAGCTGCAACATCTAAGTGCTGTCCCTGATGAAGAAAGTGTCTGTAATGCCCGTGCTGACAAGACGGATGATCCGAGAAGTTGGCGATCACATTAACGCAGCTAATTAGCTGAGAGCATATTTCAAGCTTCAGAAAGTCTAGAATTTTACTATTACTTTGTAAATACAACTAAATCATGAGGGAAAAAATATTTGAGCTAAGGTAGGTACATTTTCTTAGTATCTTATTTGTGGCAGCTAAGGCTAAAATCAATTTAAAGGTGCATTGCGCAACTTTTCTGGTGGAGGGTCCGTCACCTGCTTGTCTCCATGGAGATGTTATTGCTTTATCTAGAATGTTCCACGAAAGAGATCAAACCTATCTATCTCTATAGGCTACTTTACAGGTCAGATCTGTGGAGAGGTAACCCTTTTCACACAGAGAACGATTGTATTTTTGAGCAATAGAAACACCTGTAATGAATAAATGCTAGATAGATGTATTTAATGTCATACCATCAAATATTCCAGGCAAAACAATAAAATCTCCATGGAGATCAGCAAGTGATGGACCCTCCACCAGAAAAGTTGCACAATGCACCTTTAAATAAATGGTTGCAGAGTGTATACAAGAAGACTATATAGAATAGACCAGGGGTGTCAAAGTCAAATGGACGGAGGGCCAAATAAAAAATTTAGCTACAAGTCGAGGGCCGGACTGATCGAATGTTCATTGAAAAATTTTTTAATTACCGCATATAGTCTAGTGAACCAAATTGAACCTACTGAAAACCTAACAAATATATTACAATATGATTGGATAAATAAAGCAATATTTTCTTATGGCTCTGTCAGTAATGTTTAATTTTCAACAGGCACAAAAGACAAATTTCCTTTATATAAAAATACCCATAACATGAACATTAAATGAATGAAGCTGTATTATTCAAGGCACCATCAGTATTGCCTGGAAATCCAGAAGGATATCTCTCTGTATTTGTAATACAGATCCATAGCGATGAGTCTGGATTTTTCCAGGCAACTACCACGGTGGAAATGGCACGCAATCCCAGGCTTGTGTAAAAAGCAAAACTGCACCGATTACTGCTGCAGACGTGGCCCAAACACGGATCAACGCCAGACCCCTTTTACGGGTCGCCAGTCACACGCCGCACTGTCGCCACGGTTTGGGAGACACAGCGGCGAACAGCAAAACTTAGTGGAGTGAGGTGCAAACTGTGCAACAACTAAAGAAAAAACGCATGGGTGAATTGATGGGTGTATCGGGCGTGCATTCCCGTCATTACCTGGAATGGGGCGCGCACTACGGGCTACGCACTACAGAGCGAGGGACCGATACGGCGCTGAGCTGCAGCCGAGCAGCGGCACTAAAAGAGGTGATGGCGTAAGTATGAATGTAAGGTGCGTTGGAGCTTAAGCTTGCGATTTTACCTGAGCTGAGGACAGCGGGGCCACCAAGGGAAACCCGGAAGAGCGTGTGGGTCAAAAGGGGGAGTATGGGTATCTGAAAGTTAACTTTTGCTGTTATGCTAATGACTGCTGATAAATAATGAAATGAAGCCGCCTCCCGCTCAGTGCGTCACCGTTGCATTGTGGGAAATGTAGTATTGGTGCGTGTAAAATATCTGCGGCCTACGGGCCGGTTCTAATAATAAATCAATATCATCCCGGGGGCCATAGAAAACCCTCTCGGGGGCCTGATGTGGCCCGCGGGCCTTGACTCTGACATATGTGGAATAGACGGAAACATGTAAACAAAAGCCCATATGAATGTATTTTATTTATATTTAATCATGAATTCACCTTACAGTTTGTAGGACTACAAATTGTAGGTTGAGTTTAATTTTCCTTTACGTTACAATGTATGTTTATAAATGTAATTATTTATAACTTTTTTTTTCTTCTTCATTTTAACTGAAAGCAAGCCCATTCAATGTGTCTTGTTCAATCACTTTGCTGACAAATTACTAAATGTTAGCACTGTAGGTCTTCTATAAACTTTCTGAGATAAAAGTCCATCACAAAGTCAGAACAAATGCTTCTTATCTCAGAAACACCTCTAAGGACCACATCCACCAGTGTAACCATGACAACCCAGCACAGACCCACTGTATGTCCAACACGTAGATACAGTTTCTCCTTGGTCGAGTTGTTCATAAAGCTTGTTCAAAGGCCTGACAGTAGCGTCCACAGCACAGTAAACTTCAGTCAGTGGAAGTCAACATCGACACTTCCCACTGTGCACAGATCAAGTTCTGAGAGCAAAGAGCTGAGCCTGGCATCAAACATTAAATATTACAGTACAAGAGCTTATTTAGTTTTTATTTAGTTCTTATTTAGCTATTTAGCTAGATTTGGACAAAAACAGAGCTAAATGTTTTCTAGGTCCATGGTGATTATTTTAGAAATCTCATTAAAACTACAAAAAGTGAGAGAAGGAGAAAATATTACAAGCATCTGAAAATTCAGTAAGGGCACCTAATAATAATAATTCATTAATTTTACAGTATATAGTGCTTTTCTAGATACTCAGAGACAGTTTACAATTTTGTACATTCTTCATTCTACACTCGGTGATAGTAGACTACTAACCACAGCTACCCTGGGGCAGACTGACCAAAGCAAGGCTGCCAATCTGCGCCATCGTCTCCTCTGACCACCACCACTCACTCACACCATAATCATAGTAGGAGATGTAGGTGAAGTGTCTTGCCTAAGGACTCACCAACAATGTACACTAGAGCCACTGCTGCTGCCCCACTGTGGCAACTGGTATTCCCAGAGGTTTCCCATTCAAGTACTAACCAGGCCCAACCCTGCTTTTTCATTTCCAAGGTGCTATGGTCATCTGACACAAAACCATAAAGTATAAGCCTATATTTTCAGTGCAATGTAACAGTAATGTGATAATTGATATTCTGGAGCACTCTTTCTCTGTCTCGTATTTTATCTTTAGTTTGATTATATGCAAACTGGGCATCTGTTTCATGGTGCAAATCCGACAAGAATTTGAATCGGGAAAAAACAGCATTTAAAAAAGTGGAAAACACAGGGTCATTACAAGAATGTGGAGGGCATCAAGATCCAAACAACCCAATGAGGCTCACTGCTCATGCGGATCCTCGCCATCCTGCTGCAGATGGGCCAATTAGGAGATGATGAAAAGCTGTGAGGGGGAGGGTCTAAGCTGTCTCTTTGTATATAGGTGGATTTGCTTAGAGATAGGAGAACACCTGCTTTACAATTTAACAATCGGGTGTAAAAGTTGAAAACAACGCCAAAGCTTTTTCAGAAAAGACCTCCGCTAAACACAAATGGAGAATATGCAAGGCAGATTTGGAAAGTCCAACTATAGGAGACATTCCAATCTATATTAAGTATATGTTTGGGCTTTCTCTGAGCAGTAAATTGTTAAGAAAATTGTAGACTATCAAATGGCAGATATCCTTGGGTGGAGCTGACAATATGTCTGACTGCTAACAGCCCATGAAAGCACTCTGACATTGGTAATAGCTTGGTTCTGATGATGAGAAAAAGGTGCCTATAAGAATAAATATTTCTTCTCAAAGGCAATATAAATGACTTTCTTCTCCAACTTCGCCATTCCATCAGATGTTTTTTGTAAAGAAAAAGTCTTGCAAAGGGTGTTTCAGCAGTTCATAAATCTAGCTTGTGTTGAATACGTTCTTTTCCTTGAAGGTTCATGGAATTCCCTGTGTCTGTGGTGGACTGGCTCATCTCTGGAGGCCTCCTGTAGATTCTCTAACTCTTGCAGCATGTGTGGCACAGAGCCACAGGGAAGCATGGCCTTTAAACACAATACTTTAAAGTAATCTGTATGTTGTTTGACCTTCTCACTATCCATCCAGTGGAGAGCACCGTGCTGCAGTGTGACTAGTATCTGACCTGACCTAGATACCATCAATAACACATCTTTGCTCCGTGCCGTCAATATAATGTAAGCATTTTCAGTTTCAGATGATTAGCTTCATCCCTTTATCAGATAACAGAGTCACCTTGAGAAAGTCTGGACGTCGCTCATTGGAAAATAATTAGCAAGAAGCAAGAAATATAGTGCAGTGTAGACTTGAAATTGATAAATGTGAAATATTATTCCTGGGCGTCTATAAGAAAAGAAATTCCTTCTAAACCAGACATTTCCAAAAATGGCTTGAGAGCCAATCCGTAGCAGGAGAATACATTTTACTGCAGTGGTCCAGTGGTTAGAGTGGTCACCCACAAATCCATAATTACAGTGGTAAGACAGTTGTTATATATATATACTGATGTTGTATCATTGAGCAAAACACTTAAGTCATAATATATGCATGAATATGACGTGTGTGCTATGACTGGTAATAGCAGAGGCCCACATTGGCTACAGAAACACCATTACGAAGTGTACAGTGAAACATTAATGCATTAAATTGTAAAGCAACTGTAAAAACACTAGAAGGCTAATTCATTGTAATTATATGATATTGTTTACAAACTATTTTAAAAGATAAAAATATCCTGGATAACCAGTACCAGAGATGAGGTTTGCTGTTTGATCATATCATAAGGGTTAGAAGACTTTTTGTCATACTTTATTTTCTATAGACATTTTTGTTCTTATTAAACTTCATACTTTTTAATCTAAATTGTTTACAGGATTACTGAACTGGTAGAATGATTTTTGGATTGGTTTCCAGACAAGTCACACAGGGCTTTCTCACAGAAGGACCCTGGGGTGCTGTCCAGCGGTGACACTTGGCAGCGCCTGGTGTCTCCTCCCCTCCTGCTCTGTCTGTAGTCAGGCCAGGACCACATCCTGTCAATACTGGCTCAGACCACGCCAACTCACAAAGGTATGGAAGGACTTCAGACAAGATGGCTACAGGCACAATATTGTACATTTGAGTTCACATTTTACCTTTCCTAGCAACAATGGGTACAAGACTTAAACTTGAATACAGGTCATGAAACTAAACACTGCACCTGCCATGTTGGGTTAATGGAAACAGTGGTGGAACGTAACAAAGTACTGTACTTAAGTATACATTTTCTGTACTTTACTAGTAAATTTTTAAGTGGATACATTTGAGAGAAGGTATCTGTTCTTTCTACTCCATTACATTTTTTAACTGGACTGAAAAGTAAAAGTATTTTTTTATTATACTTTGAGATCTGCTAAAAAGCCTGAGGGGTTTATTTTTAACATGTTTGAGCAAACAAAAATACACAAATAAAATCAGTTGGGGGAAAAAATGATTGATGTTGTTGAACTAAACAGCACAAATCTTTATCAAAATCACTACATTTCAAGCTTTATTAGATCTGCGCAAACTACTTTTACTTTTTACCCTTTAAGCACTTTTTTACATGGGTACTTTACTGAAATGAATTTTTTCATGTGATATTTTTACTTTTACTTGAGTATTTTTTGGCCTGGTATCTGTACTTAGGTCACAAAATTAAGTATTTCTATCACCACTGAAAGGATGTACTTTTTAGAATATTCTATAGTACAATAATGCATGCAAATACATTGTAAATTAACTTTAATACAGTTGCTACAATCTAAAGAACTCCAAGCCAAATATGATCTAACCCGGGAATAGCTCTTTGGTTTGGTCTGTCAGCATGCTATTGCCTGTGTGTTGATGTGTGGATCTTTGACAAGTTGGACAGGAGAGTGAAAGGAGTCACGGGGAGCCTGCCAGGATAATGGGCTGAGGAGAAAGAAAAAGCAAGGACAGAAGAGCTCCATCCTGTGTCAGTATCTCCTCCAGATTAATATTCACAGTCATCTGGAGGCCGGCAGCTACGAAACTCAGGCAAAATATTTAATCAAGGCAGCTGCAGAGTGTCTGTAAAGAGACTGAAACACCAGACAGAAGCTTTGAAATATTAAAGGTGCACTATGCAACTTTTAGGGCGGAGGGTCTGTTAACTCCTCGTCTTGATGTTGTTGCTATTGTTTTTTTAAGCAATAAAAACATCTCAAATTGAATAACATGGATACGTTTAATGCTACTGTGGGACATTTCAGGCAAAGCATTAACTGCAACTGCAACTTTATTTATAACACACTTTAAAAACAACAAAGGTTGACCAAAGTGCTCCATCTCCATGGAAAAAAAAAAATCAGATGACAGATGCTCCGCCAGAAAAGTTACACAATGCACCTTTAAGTAAAGAATACTAACAGTACAACAATACATACTTTCATTGACCTTTTATATTGGATAAAATAATTCAACACTAATATTTCCAAAGAAAATAAAGAAGATGCTGTAGAAAGAAGTTTGAAATTGTTTAGTTTTGTAACCAAGGGGCTTTAGCTTTGTAAAATTTCTCCACACATAAGGCACATGGTAAGTACACTGACACACAGATAGTTTTGTGTAAAATCCCTCAGTCGTCCAGGTAGAATCCATGGTTTAATAAACTTTTGTCCAGTTGACAAATTGAATTTCTCCTTTTGCCACACAGATAGTTGTTTCAATACATTTAGTAACATTTATTTAGAGCAAATTTTGTTAAGTTTGCTTAATAAAACAAGGCAGCAGCAGCCCCAATGGGACACAGGTATAATGTATCAATTTAGGCCCAATCTCAATTGTCTTTTGTACCCCTCTGTCTTTGTCTTAACCCTAGCCCTCGCCCTAACACACTGTCTTTAAACAGAGGGAGAAGGCAAAGGGTTTGTTTAGAAATGGGACACCCCTTTGCAGTCGCAACAATATGACGTCAATATAACATCGCCTAGCGCCGCTAAAAGTGCCGGTCCCCAATACGGAAGCGTAAATGCTGGCGCCATGAGTATACCTACAACTTTTCAAAAGTTACTACAGTTTTATACAACTTTTTATGAGGTTCTTGAGTGCAAAATGCTCACATTTGTGCGAGCCCTTCGGCGCCATGTTGCTTTCTGCTGCGTCTTGCATTAAGCCACGCCTATCCCCTTTGCGCAAAGGGTGCATCTCCAAAAGCTCTGCTAAGAGGGGTGGAACAGCCCTTCCCCTTATCCCTCGCACTTACAGAAAAGAGTATTGGGATACCCCTCTGTCTCGCGTGAACGCGCACAAGAGAGGGTTAGGACTAAGACAGAGGGCGAAGGGGGAGAATTGAGATTGGGACTTAATCTAATACCACGCCCACATCACTGGTATAATCACATACCTGAACTACTGTATTTCATCCCAATAGCACTGTTTTCAGGTAGCACTCAGGACAAAGCACCAACCCGGAACCTGGAAGGAAGTGAGGCCAGAGAAAGATCAACAATTTCACAGGATTTTTATATTAGACAAGTCGAGCCTCCAGCTGGTGGTTAGCATGAACTTCTGCACATCCATAATATAGGTTTAGCTAAAAATGATCATAAGCCAGTGTACCTTTTTTGACAATCTAATTTACCTTACGCTTTTCATAATTTTCATGGGATTTACAGCTACTGCACTCTTGGTAAATATACTTTTCTACCATCGGAAAACAATACCCCACAAGTTTCTCTTAAAGTGAACAGTTTTGGTCATTTTAACACAACAATCACTTTCTTTCAATGCTACATGCACATGGATGTGGTTTAATTCCCATGGCGTTTTCTGAAAGTAACTGTGCGTAGATAAGTTGGTTAAACAATCTTTTACTTGTCTTGTCAAGGAGAATAAAGTCCATTTGTAAGAGTCAATGTCCCATTGCACATCAGTAACTTAACCACTTGTTGCTTGGTAATCAGTAACACAGATCTAATTGTAGCCAGTATGTTGAGAGATGTAATCAGGCGCTCGTAAATGGCTCTGCTGAGTCCGAATAGGGCACAGTTTCTGCAGGAACAGCAGTGACCTACCTGATCTACAACCAAGATATCCCACATTCCACTCTTCTCCTATATCCTGCCGTAAACCAAAGCATTAGTCACTGGCTGCATGACAGAATCCCGCAGGCTGTACAGGGAGATTTTTACGCTCATTTTACATCGAAAAATTTCATTAGTATAGAGATGGCTCAGGAAATATGGCTTCCTGAGACTATACAAACTTGAATAAAACTCACAGTTGTAAAAACGTAAAGGGGACATATTATATATTGTTATATATTATACATGTGTGTCAAATGGGCTTTTAACTATGTTATAATCTGCTTTCTCATCATTAGCTTACTCAGAATTGTATTTTGTTTGGTTCATGTGTTTGAGTAGTAGTCTGCTCAGAAAACATTCCCCCCAAAATGGCACATGGCCATTTTTCAACAATAAAAACACATAAATTCAATTCTGCAGCTTGTTACAATGAAATAACACCATCATGAGGCAGAGTTTATCACTTCTGCAGTCTTGAAGTTTTGGAAGTCAGTAAACCTGCTGAGACTATTAAGCTGTTTTGGATCAATATTGCAGTTTACAAGGACCAAAATGTAAATTCATGAGTTTAATACTAAATACCAAAAACATAATATGTCTGCTTTTATGGATTTGTATCAAAACTACACAATATATGTAGCATATAGAATCATACTAATTCTTTCTTTTATACATTTGCATATATGTATATTCATTTTTGGAACTTGATCAAAATATAGAGCGCACAGGGGACTGGTGCCTTCGACTCAGTGGGGTATAGACTCATCGTCCTTTTTGTCTGAAATGGATGTTTTTCTTTCCATCATCATGTCAATTCTGATGCCCAAATAGATTCATGCCATCGCAGGGTTCTGGCATAGCGTCCATAAGTGGGACAGGAAAGGCAACTGACCATGCCAACAAGCAGCCAGGACACACAGCCCAAAATAGTGGAACAAAACCACTTCCAGGAGCACAGGGTTCCCTCCTGAGTCCTTTCTACAACCATCCATCACCAAAATGAATCCACGCCATGGGCTGCCTGGACTCAGGAGCAGTGGGAGGATTAGTAGAACAAAATGAAAGACCTCTTATTTGCAGATCACATGTTAAAATACACAATCTAAATTATAAGATATTGAGCAGGTACTGTACATTGAAAGGTGTTTATTTTAACAACTCTTTGTCCAAAGGGGAGTTATTTTCACTCCACACAAAGGTGTCCATTGGAGCAGTGCAACAAAATCAAGATGTCATGAATATTTTAAAGGTGCACTATGTAATTTCTAAGATGGAGGGTCTGCTACTTGCTTGCCTCCATGGAGATGTTATTTCTTTACATGCAGTGTTCCACAGTATGCCATTAAACATATCTGGCTTGCATTTATTCAATTACAGGTTGTTTTATAGCTTAAAAATACCTTGAAAAAGATTAATTCTTACAGTGTGCAGGCTTGCTTCTCCATAGATCTGACCATTAACTTGTCTCCATTGGGTTCACCAGCCAAGTTAATTTCCATAATGTGGAATGTGTTGCAAAGCAGTAGCATATTCATGGAGACAGGCAGGTGGCAGACCCTCCACCAGAAAAAGTTGCAAAGTGCACCTTTAACTTACCTTAAAATTACACTGATTTGATCATAATTTATGTAAACGTCTTTATATTAACAAGAGGTAACTAAAGTCATCTGCTTCAAAGTTCACACTTTATTGGTTATATCCGTCAGTCACTCACTCAGTGTATTGCTGAAGCTGACCAATAAGTTGTGTGAGTGGGGAAAAGTGTCTTTGAGCACAGAACTGCATTAAAGAGAAAAAATTGAGAATTATGATATCATTTTACCATATTGTTGAGACCACAATTAACTCAATCATCAAGAACATAATTAACTGTACACATTTACATATTTAGGCAAAAAACTACAAGCTGTGAACAAGCTAGAGTGTAATTTCAACCACCAACTTTTCCTGTTATAGGCCAGAAGCTCTACCTGCATTATCCCCACCTGGAAAACTGACAATTCACACAGATATGGAGATTTTAGACTCTTGTATTGTCTTGGCAGCATTAATATTTATGTGTGGAATATCAGATGTTTATCCACTGTCTAAGCGGTCAGCACACATGGCACCACATTGCTCCGAAAAGGACAAGAAAGGCCAAAGCTGCAGACACAAGGTCAAAGCTTCTCTGAGAGTGGACCACAGTCTTGTATGTGTGTGTATGTGCCAGTGTCATCGGGGCAAGTCCTGACAAACGATGGCAAATTGGAGTGAAGGCTTCCCGCTGATGCTTGCCATGCCAACAAAGACTGGGGCGGCTGAGAAAATGGCTGCCTAACACACAAACGCACATTCACACACATAACACACTGGCAAGCATCGCATCCAAGATTCTACAAAGGCGTTGCAGAGGGCGAGGTAGGGGATGGAGCAGTTCCAAGCAGACTTCTAAGCTCTTATCTAGACTTTTGATTTCTTTTCAACAAGCCTGTAGCCATCTTTAAAAAAGCTCTTCCCTGGCTAGTGCACATGCTACCAAAACACACTGCTTCTACGAAGTTCACCCCAAAAAGGAAAGTGTATTTGTTAGAGCAGAATCCTCCAAATATCCAAAATCACTAGTGTGACCTTAATCTGCTCTTTTGAATTCTGTTGCTAACTTCAAAAATGAACATGGATGTCTCTTTTCTATGGCTGCTCTTCTGCCTTTTGTTTGAACCATTCTTTTTCTAAATGGATTAATGTGTGTTAAATCTCAGCCCCCACAGTGGAGTAATAGTCACATGGTCCCTGTCTTGCACAAAGAACCAAAAGTCAATAGACAAAGAATTTATAAAGTGCAATTAATGGGTTTATTGTTATTAGAGTGATTGAAATGTATTTTACTAAGACATCCCAAAGAATCTCGTTAGTATGGGCCTCCATGCCAAAATACATAGAACCACAAAGAAAGCTGCAAATAATATTGTATTATTCTTGGGCCCAAATTGTCATAAAATTCGTTGTTTTTTACAGCCTTAGAATGCAGAAGCCAAAAACAATGTTTTACAGGCAAATGACTCAAAATACTTGAACAAAATTTAAACCAATAAAAAATGACTGAAAGTAAGATTTTAAAAAAGATCTTTAATCTTCTATATTGGGCATTTAGACTTAGACTTAGGCAAACTTTATTGATCCACAAGGGAAATTATTTGGATACAGCAGCTCACTCACCACAATATAATATAATAACAGAGAGTAATAAAAATAGATGGTGTAGCAAAAAAGATAGCAAGAGACAGGTGTCAAATGAGACAATTATAAAAACAAGTCAACATAAAATAGAAAAATAGTAATAAACTATAAAATCACAGCTATATACAAGAGACAAGAACGACAGTGCAATTACTATGCTGATTGACAGGGCATAAGGTTATCCGTTACTTAAGATTGAGTTGTTGTACAGTTGTAGGGAGTATTATCTGTTAAATAAGGGTGTGTTGTTGTGCAACTGTATGGAGTATGGTATGACTGTAGTCCTGAATCTCTCACTGTTTGAACGGAGCTGTAGGAGCCTATTGGAGAATGAGCTCCTCTGTCCCTCTATAGTCTGGTGCAGTGGGGGAGTTGTTGTACAGCTGTAGGGAGTATTATCTCCTCTGTCTCTCTATAGTCTGGTGCAGTGGGTGAGCAGGAGTGTCCATGATGGAGAGCAGTTTGTTCAGTGTCCTCCTGTCCCTCACTGTGACAAATGTCTCCAGCTCACAGCCGACCACGTAACCAGCTTTACGGATCAGTTTGTCAATCCACCTAATGTCCTTTTACTGGTGCTGCTCCCCCAGCAGACTACGGTGAAGTAAAGGGCACTGCCCACCACAGACTGGTAGAAGATCTCCAGTAACTTGCTGCACACATTGAAAGACCTGAGCTTTCTCAGGAATTAGAGTCTACTCATGCCCTTCTTGTACACAGCATTACAGTCGTCCCTCCAGTCCAGCCTGTTGTTCATATGGACGCCAAGGTACTTGTAGCAGTCCACTATTTCCACATCCTGGCCCTGGATGGTAATGGGCTCCACAGGTGTCCTCTTTCTCCTAAAGTCAATCACCAGTTCCTTGGTCTTGTCAACGTTCAGGAGCAGATGGTTTGCCTGGGACCACTCCACAAAACTTGCAATCAGTGTCCTGTACTCCAGCTCCTGTCCATCCCTGATACACCCGACCACTACAGAGTCATCAGAGAACTTCTGCAGATGGCAGGACCTGGAGCTCTACTGGAAATCAGAGGTGTACAGAGTGAACAGGATCGGAGACAGGACTGTACCCTGGGGGTCTCCTACATTACTCACAGAGCCCTTAGCACTATCCAGGTGAGAGTGAGCCCGCTGCAGAAGATAGATTAAAACATCATCCACACTAATGTGGGCCTGATAGGTAAATTGTAGAGGATCCAGGGATGGTGCCACCAGGAGTCTGAGCTGAGCCAGAACAAGTCTCTCAAACACTTTCATGACATGAAACTGGTCGGAAGTCATTAAGTCCAGATGGGATAGGCTTCTTAGGCACTGGCACAATGCAGGAGGTCTTCCAAAGCACTAGTATCCTTTTAAGCTTCAGGCTCAGTGTGAAGAGAAAGTGCAGGATCCCAGTGAGCTGTGCGGCACATCTCCTCAGCACATTTGGTAAACAGTCACATTTTTATATATCGCTTTGGCCCTTTTCCACCTTCAAGGCGCTCAAAGCGCTTTACATCAAGGAACCACTCACCCATTCACACACACATTCATACACCAGTATAAACAGAAACTGAGGGTGAGGTGGATTAAGTGTCTTGCACAATGACACAACAATAGCATTCATCTGGAATTGCACTGCCAAACTGTGGGTCAGTGGATCTGACCGGTTTACCAATGATGGTTACGTCGCCAACCTTCAGATCAGTAGACACACATCAAGAATATCTTCAAAACTGGTTCAAACTTCTACCATTATAAGACATTTCTGCAACACAAAATTTAATTTAAAACAAGAAATTAAATGATCATATTGAGATTTTCAAGGTAGGTTCAAGGCTGTTTCAGGGAGACTTGACCCTCTGTGGACATTCTTGCACACTTAAATGGCCACTGGGGAACTGTGAATCTATCTTCTCTTAATGGATATAGGAATCTCACTTCCCGCCTGAGTGATAAATTACTATGAATGACCGTCTAAAGTATCGCTCTCAGTGGCATTCCCACCTTCATTCCTTCTGATAAGAATCATAAAGAAGGGAAGGCGTGCTTTGCTTGGGTCAATATCCTGTTCCGAGGAGCTATTAAACCACGTGCGACAATGGGCTGCTAATATGATCAAGGTGTACCTGCGCTACCACTGTCATTGCCTTCATTTCCAAGGTGAATTATAAATGAGCACCGTGCTTCCAAGTTGGACGCATTCAGGCCTGTGGAGGACGACAGCCATGATTAACTGAGTCGTGTAATCCATCAATGTTCAGAATGGCCACGCATGAGGCTCCAGGATTGAAAACCATTATTCTTGACAGACACAAGAACTATCTCTGCTATGTAGGCAGTAATATTTTTATGAGATCAAGAGCAGAATGATAAACTCCCCTCAGTACAAGCCAAAGGAGGGAAAAATGGATATCGGTTTTTCTTTGGAAACTTTCCTTTAACATCTACACGCAGGTCTCCCACATTCTGACTGATGTGACATTTCCTGTGCTTGACAGGAGCTCTTGAACGCAGCACGGGTCGACGCAAAACCTCCAAACAAAATCAAGTAGAGGTCAGAACATGTTAGTCATTCTTAAGATGCACTTTTCTGGTGGAAGGTCCGTCACCTGCTTGTTTCTGTGGAGATGGCGTTGCTCTTCCTGGAATGTTCCACAGTATGACATTAAACGGCTCTATCTTACATTTATTAAATTATAGCTGTTTTATTTAGCTCTAAAAGCATGACTGCCTCTCCACAGGGCTGACTTGTACCTTGGCCTGGTTTGGTCTTGTTTAATACCATACTGTGAAACATTCCAGACAAAGCAATAACAGCTCCATGGAGAAAAGCTTTTGATAGACCCTCCAGCAAAAAGTTACACAATGTACCTTTAAAAGATGTAGGTGCAGGTAGCTAGCGACTTTCTTTGCAGCTTCGGGCCTTGAATGGGATAATGCTGCCACTGCACAAAGTATTTATAACTAATGTATATGTGTACAAAGCTTCCCAGCAGCTGTTTTTGAGGCCTGTTGCATTACAGAAAGAATACATTGTTCCTGGTTTAGCACGCACTGATAGATGTTTTGACATGTCATGGATTACCAGCTCTGCTCTGTTCAGACGACAGGGTGCACCTGGAGAGGAGTTGAGCGCACCTGTGTGGGAGTGCAGCTGTAAAACGCACTACTGTTTGCCCATGTTTATTTATTAACCTGATCGTTAATCTTGGCCGCTTTGATGGTGAAACCTACAAGCCACCACTACAACGGTTCACGGTTCAAGGCCTGAAGCAACTACACACTTTAAAGGGGCACTTTTTGAGTTTTAAGTGTGTTTAGGAGCTCATCTTCACACACATTTAACAGAAGCTATTTCGACCCTGCAAGCTAAAGGTTGATGTAAGCCCAGAGTGATTGCAAAAATCTACCGCTACATTAGCCAGTGCATCTGGACAGTTTATGGATAATTTAGATCTTCCACGCTATTATGATTCAATAGCAACTAGAAGTAGACAATGTAGTTTTAATCACAACATAAATTTTGGTGATAAAGATAGGTAATGTGAACAACTATGGGGCTGCACTCTTATGCTTTTATTAGGTTGAATTCAGATTTGGACCACAATGCTGAGCTGCTATGGTTCATGCTGAAGGCCAAAAGCATCCAGATATAGACCATACTGACCTCCGAGTTGCTAGCTGTTTGATAGTTCTCTCATTCTCATGTGTTATAGGGAAGACGATGGATTTTGCTCCCGTGATGTGGAGGATTAAACTCAGTGGGATCAGCCGTTTTCGGAGGCAGGCGCCCTGAGGTGCTTGTTCCGTCTTACCCTACCACTCCCACCTAGAGCTGTATACTCCGTCATACAATTCCCACCTCCATTCAGTCAGTGCTTTTAGAAATCCCAGATGATGAACTTCTTTGTTAAATGTATTCACCCCAGAGCCCTTACAACTACCACAAATGTCCTTCTCAGGCCAGGACACTACCTGGGCAGCTGGGCAGCAGCGGACCCCCAGAAGTGAGGCTGGCAAGAGTTTTGTTTTGAGAACACGTCTCAAAACATGAACAAAAAGCAGTTACAAGGACTGGATGCAAAATTACAATGTTAGAAAAACATTTTAGTATTTGAGCTTTGATTTTCAAGGGACATTGTTACGTTTTAGGAATTGCTGGATGGGTCTCTGAACACAGTTTGTACAAATCTTACAAAGAATAACTTGTTGATGTTTTCTACACTAATTTCAAGACTTATTGTTCAGTTAGGATTTTCAATCAATGTTTTTGTGCCAAAGCATTTTTTAACAATAAATATTATTAAATTGTGATTTTGTTTTTTTATCCACTTTCTAAACACTGCACCAACCTTTTTTTTAAGAGGGTTCATATCACATTCCTTCTAAGCTCAATAGATGTTTTCACCTTGGGCCAAAAGTCTTTCAAGCTGTCTGATACACATTGTATTTCAGTTATTTTAATTACCATGTCAAAGCATTCAATTGTAGGAGCGTGAATGAGTGCCTATCACTTGCAATTACTGTGAAGGTGGTACTGTCATTCTCCTTTAAGGCAAAAAGGAAGAGTTAATCCTCTCTCTGTAATAGAACATGTTTATAGGTCCTTTCTCAAATCCCTTGAACCTTAGGAAGCCCTGGTATCTTTACTTTAGGGCATCTGGTTGATGTAGGTACATTCATATGAGGGCGTACTTGTGTTTTTATAGCTTAAAATATCTTTGTCTCTACCATCCTTAAATTGTGTGCTCATATTAAAAACCACAGGACTCCCTCACTGCCAAGCGCTCCTATGCGTATTAGCCGCCTACATCGGGATTTAGTGTGTTCTTACGGGGTTAACATTACAACAATAAAAAAGCTTTCAAGGTGAAGTGAATGGTAAATCAGAGCACAGGTCCCAATGAATCTGCTTAATAAATGCAGCAGACAAGGGGAGGGAAGTTGGCTAGGATCTCAAGAGGCCTCCAGATGAAATATCCCTGATCAAATATTACAACAAATAAAGCATATATATAGACTAGTGATAGTGATTACTGTGAACAGGTAGATGGCTGTCCAGACTGGAGCATTATGACCACATGTTGCCCTGAAAGCTAATATTAAAACAGCAAATCTTGAGGAAACATGATAGCCAAGATGTCATTCCCAATTTGGTGTATCGTCTGCCTCTCGGTCTCATTTCCTGTCTCTTTGTAGCCATACATTTTCAGTACGCCCACTCAGTTCTAAGCATTTTAATAGGCAGTTACAGAAGGTCTTTAACTGCTGCTTTGAGGTATCAGTTTGGCTATATGTCAGGTGGTTTTGGCACAGTTTCTGGCCTGTGATCTCCAGGACTAATTGCCCTAAGTGCTCAAACATAAAGGAGGGTTTACAGAGCACAAAGGGCTCTGGCGTGGACATGTTCAGAGGAGAGTGAGGAATGGGCAGCTGCTGTTGACCCAGGTGTATCTTAAGAGAGACTCATGTGAAATTTCAAACACTGAAATTGATTTTGTTCAGATCATCTTGTGAAGAAAACAGCATTTCAGTTTTTGGGATGCAGAACATGTGTAAAGGTGCTCTATGCAACTTTTATGACAGAGGGTCTGCTACTTTCTTGTCCCCATGCAGATCTCATTGCCTGGAATGTACCACAGTATGGCATTTAATACATCCATCTCCACTGAGACAAGCAGATGACACCTGTAGGCCAAGTTTCAAAGTCTGCAATCTGGTTCTTGTGCAAGAAAAACACCTTAAAATGAATTGATACTTTGCAGCTGATGTCATCAATATTCGCAGGGGATGTGAAGCTAACTAGAAGCACTGCTCTGTTAGAAGCTGTGTTACTCAAATTAGACTTAAATTAAATCTGATCTTTATTTTAACATAATCTGAGTAGAAGGAGTTGACCTGGTTGGAACTACAATAGTTGAGATGATTTGTGCGCTTAAACAAGTGTCTAAGTGACTATGAACATTTGTATTCATCACAGGCTCCTGTTTAAATCCATTTTTAATTTATTCTTGAATTTTCAGACTACCTTAAAACTTCTGTGCTGAGCATTCCGCCAATAGAGATACATGTGGAACATCCCTAGCATGATGTCACTGCAAAGTGTCAATAAATGCAAGATAGACAAGTTTAATAATGCTATACCTTGGAATATCATAGGCAAAGCAATAATAAGAATAATGACCCCCCTTTCACCTTTAAGTTTGAGATATTAAAGCAGGTGGTATTAATGTGTCATATGGCTGACGTCATGTTGTATCAAACCAAATCACAGTAAGACATCATTATTGCATTTTTATTCATATATGATGCATTGTTGCTGAATGCCATTTAATTAGTTTTGTTAATACTGACTATACCTACTGTTCAGAGCCCTGCATAGATACTGTTACTTTATACTTTATGGTATGGATTTGATTCCACGTATCTTAAGCAAAAAACAATGCCAAATGATGATGACCTGTAGAATTGACGAGTTTTATACTCCACAGAATGTTTTTGAAATAGGGAAACATTATTGGTTGTGCCGAGAATCGATATCTAACAGTGGCATCGTATAAAAGAAGGATCAGGGTTCTCTAAGGCATAACAACAATCTCCAGCCATCTATATTCCACATTTATCTTCAGCAGGCGACGACCTTGAGCTGAAACAAAGTGCAGATATACGGTGTTCAGAATCTGCCTCCACACTGTCATAGCAACTAGCATATTCTTTACTGTGCCTCTGTGTTTAATTAGGTTGCACTGAGACCCATTATCGCCTATGGAGGCCAGCAGAGGTCACTCCGAGTACCTAATGCGCCTGTCAGTGTCTACCAACTGCTACTGTAGAATAGACGCTGGGCACTTGGGGGAATTTCCAGCACATGAGAGCGCCGTTCCGTTTGACACTGGAATGAGAGAATTAGGAGATTTATGACGGTCCTGGGTCATGGAGAGAAGCGCCTCCCCAGACTCCTCATACAGTGCTTTACACTCTGATAGCCTGTGTCGTCCCTACACCCACAGACACACACTGTAAACCAGACGAGCAGGCATAGCAACATGTAAATTTACAGTAATAAACCAACGGTAAAGGGTGGGGGTGGAATGAATGGGACGTGCACTGTGATATTATGCATTACATTTTGAACACTCTAACCCTAACGGCAGATTTATGTCAAATGCTTGAGTAGTGTGTCATATAAGTGAAGCAATTTAGTGCCATCTTCCTTGAAGTGTTCATTTTTCCACTCGGAAGTGCCATATCCTTCTGACTAAATAGGAATGCATTAATCATACTTTAAATCCTGTATTTGAAGATGGCAGTTAAACATGTGCTCTAAGTAAATACATAAGTATGTATAGATTTATAAACTAGACTAAATGAAAGACAGCAGTGGGGGTGTAAGGATAGAGACATTTTACACAACAATTAACCTCTATGGTTTTCAGTTGTATTTATTATTATTTATAATATTATTTTGATATTGAAGTTTTTTGGCAGTGTATTCATTCTTTCAGTGTGTATGTTGTTGAATTATTTGTACACTATTTAAATGTGCATCACTTTAGGCTGATATTAGATTTGTTGTATTCAAGGTAACTTGGTTGGAGAAAGGTATAATTGGATTTTGAATTTATTAATTTCATAAAATAAAAGACACATTTGATTCGGTTTGCCTAAGTACTTGAAAAGGAAGATTTAACACGGCTTAATTTTATTGTAAGGCATCTATAATTTATTTTATATTTGTGCAAGCAGACAGTGCCATCACAACAGCCAAGGACATTTGAGATTTAAAAAAAAAAAGTTTATACAGTTTATACATACACATAGTCAAGAAACTGTCTTTTTATTTGCAAGTATGGAGCTGGTTGTTGCCATAGCGATCCAACCTGATAGAAGGTTATTTTGCTTTAGTAATAAGTCAGGGTCAACCCCACTTCACTCTCTCTAAAATTTACACAGTGTTCCTCTGAAGTAAAATTATCTCAAAATTCCAAAACCACATAAACAAAAAACCCAAAATATATTAAATACACATCACCATTCCCACAGTTCCATTCTCAAGCAAATAGCGTTCATAAATCTTTCTGTGCTTGCACTTGGGCAGTCTGTTTCTCTCTCTCGTGAAATGACACAGACAAAGAGGTACGGCTGCTCCTCGTGCTGCTCCACTGGCCATGCAGCAGATCGACCACTGAAGGGCCTTTTGTCCCCGCTGGGCCCCCGTCATGTCAGAGGAAAGCGTGGGAGGACCAGCACACAGACGCTGACTGTCCTATGTCATTACACACACACACACACTGACTGTCCTATGTCATTATATACACCACACGCACACACACACGCACAGAAAGACACTGTAGCTTACTCACATGTCACAACACTATCCCTTTAAGCAGCCATATCTCATCTATGACAGACTTAACCAGGCGTACACACAGTTACATTCTGGGTAGCTGCCAACTCACAACTGCAGGAGACTTTTTTTCTCACAGAACCAGCTGGTGAACATGTTTCATGATATTAATAGTTGAATAAGCGATGTGCAGTGTTCATTTTTGGTGAAGGATTTCAACAGCACTTTAATTTTTCGAGATACAGAACTTGTCCAATATATTCTAGAAATATTGACAGTTGTCTTATCTGTAGAGCTATAAAGTTGTTGTGTAAAAATGTAAAAGTAAAAACAAAAAAAGTTTAACAGTCAGCATTAATATTACATCCAAAAAGCACAACTTTTTAACCACAAAATGAAACCTACAAACTACTTAACTGTAGTCACTTGGTCATGAAACAGATAAATATGTACATATTTCCATTCACCACATAATATACAGTAGAGTTACCTAGTTTATACTATTTTTTAATGTTTGCGTGAATAAGCCAGAGGCCACTGTGAGAACGTAAGAGAGGGATATCCTGATTCGACTAGCCAACCACTTTCACCCTGTGCATCCATTTTCTTTTAACCAGTGAACAACAAAGCCTTCTTTTAGCATCTTTGGAATGTTAATCTCCCCTTTATCCTGTGAGCAGACAGGACAGGCACCTCTTCTTTCAAACACAAGTCACAGTGACTACAGACTGGGTCACTAATGCTTGTCATCTCTGCTCCCTGTCCTCCTGCTCCACACAGTGTCTCTTGTGTCTTTATGGCCCCCTCCTTACAGTCCAGCGTTACCTTCACTGTAACACTGCAGACTGTGTTACTCTAAACTGTGCTTGAATGATTTACAAAGGCACAGTAATAACCTTGATATGGTTTTGAACCTGAACATACTTTAGCTGTAAGGAATTATGTACAGAGTTTGCATAAGAATGTTATTCATGCATCTATAGGCCATCACATCAAATATGAGAAATAACTAGAGCCAAATTGTTTGGTTACCCGGCCTGCCAGAACCACACACTGTGACAACATTTTACAAAGAAGAGTGGGTCTAGAGCTGTATCCTATCTCCCCAATTCCAGATGGAGTGACACTAGAACAAAGTATCTAAGAATAGGCTAATTTGATTTAAATAATTGAATTCCAAATAACATTTCCAACTTGGTATAACAAATTTAGGCACAGAATTTAAAGTAAAAAATTCAAATTTTACAATGAAAGTCACAGATTTAAATATTTTCTTCAGTTGTTACTTAACATTCATAATTCCCCATCAAAATATAGGATATATTATGGCTCGCATAGGATATTTCAAATCCTATGCGAGCCATTTATTTCACACCTCAGCATAGATTGATTCAACACTTGTGTCTTTGACCTTGTGTACATGAAGGCGAGAGAGGACACAAGATGTTTGACAGAGAAACTGCACGCGGCCATGTAAACACACACATGTGGCGTCCAATCACACGCCTGGCCTGCAGCTGACCCCTGAGCATGCTCCTGCTCTCTGCACATCCACACAGCGTTTAGCCAGTTACCCGCACACAGCTCCCAGGGCACACAGGGCACACAGGGCTCACAGGGCTCACAGGGCACAGTGCACATCCAAAGCTCACGTAGATGGAGCATATGTGAGTGGTTAAGTGACAGGGGATGTTTGTTTGTTTGTTTGTTTAATGGAGCCAACCTCTGCAAATCATTGTCAAGTTTATAAGACACAAAAGCATTTTCAAAGTTTTTAAATACTGGAATAATGGAAAGGTTATTAACGTTGCAAGCTTTGTTTCAGTTATTTAAATTAATATAATATTCTTAGGCCCAATCCCAATTCTCCCCCTTAGCCCTCTGTCTTTGTCTTAGCCCTACCCCTTAGCCCTACCCCTCTGTCTTTAAACAGAGGGTAAGGCAAAGGGGTGTGTTTTAACCCTTAGAAATGGGACACCCCTTTGCAGTCGCAACAATATGACATTATTTTTAAAGTTTTGAAGTATTGTGCTCCTTTTGAGTTTGTTTTAAATGAACTTTGCAAAAAGTCAAATGTTTTTTTAATTTTTTATTTTTTTTAAATTACTATACTCTGTACAACATATGTAAATCAAATTTTAATCAACTGTAACACAAAATTAAAATGCTGCAGAGGTGGACGGAGTTGTAGAGGATGCCTGGTACACACAAAAAAGAAAACAAAATTAATACATAGTCATAAACATATAGTTGTTCTGGTACCTACAAATATTATAGAATGTAATATACCTTATATTTTATTTTCAAATTCTCCCACTTTTTTGAAGCTTGTTGGGCTGACACAACTCCAACAAGTCCAGCCTCCTACAAGAAATACAAATGTGATTAATAACATGTCATTAAATAGGGGATAATTTACAAGGCGAAACAAAACAATAATATTTTAGGCCATGCATGTTCGTAATACTTTACACATTCTACCGTAACAAGCGTATAGTTCTAAACGCGCATGAGACGAGTTACGAGGCGAAATACAGCGATATATTTGACACATTCTAGTCTAACATATAAGCGTATACAGTTCTTTTAGGCCATGCATGTTCGTAATACTTTACACATTCTACTGTAACAAGCGTATAGTTCTAACCGGGCATGTTACGATAAGCCGTATATGTCAGAAAGCGTAAATGCAGGCGCCATGAGTATACCTACAACTTTTCAAAAGTTACTACAGTTTTATACAACTTTTTATGAGGTTCTTGAGTGCAAATACTCACATTCGTCCAATTTCTTCCCGATTGCCGACACTTCCCGATTTCCGTGTTGGTTTTTGCTCCGACTTGCGTTAAGCCACGCCTATCCCCTTTGCGCAAAGGGTGCATCTGAAAACGCTTTGCGCAGAGGGGTATCATAGCCCTTCCCCTTAGCCCTCGCACTTACAGAAAAGAGTATTGGGACACCCCTCTGTCTCTCGTGAACGCGCACAACAGAGGGGTAGGGCTAAGACAGAGGGCTAAGGGGGAGAATTGAGACGCAGCCTTAAACACAATATACATTTCAATATTAATTACTTATTTGATCAAGTTGATTACAAATAACTGTATTAAGACAATGCAGAAATGCAGAACTGCAGAACTAATTCAACTGTATATCGCACAGTATTCCAATGTATTTAAATGTAATTCAGTTTGCTGGCATTTCTTTGAATAAATACACAGTGTTACAATACACCACATATCTTCTCCATTCAAAAGCTGAAATCTGATTAATAGGACTGCAGCCTATGTTGATGAGTGTAACAGGTGGATGACACAGAGTTGTTAGGGCCGTACACTGGGATGATATGATTGGAGTGAGAGGTGCTGTTAGCCGGCCTCAGACTGTGCAGGTGGGCGGTTGTAGAATACATAACTCCAGGCTGTAGCACTCTGCCTCAACGATTGTGGTTTAATCCATCTCTGGGAGTCCACCCGCGGCATGTGTTAGCCCACTGGGTTAAAAGGCAAAGCAATGCACAGGGATAGAGTTGTAAAGTATGATGAAAGACCCGGCTCTGGAGTGGTGTTATGAAATGCTCCTTTGGGAGAATGTATGAAAAAATTGGAATTAACAAATCGGATTCACTTCATGTAAATGTGAATCCAAACTGTTATCAGCAAAATGACTCGCTGAAGTTAAGGTAGAAAGTTATAAATTTTTTCAAAAATATAAAGACGCAAGCAAGTATGTTGAATCAGAAAAGAATAATAAAAAAAAATAATAGATTAATAATTAATTAATTACTAGCACGCACAAGCATTTGGGAATCATTTTTGGTTACAGATAACATTTTAACCCTTGTGAGATGGTATAAAATCGGTTATATTTTAAGCTTCAACCTGAAGAAAGCACCATGCAACCTTTCTGGAGGCGGGTGCACCACCTGCTTGTCTCCATGGAAATTATATTGCTTTGCCTGAAATAGTCCACAATATGGTATTAAACTTACCTTTCTCCATGGAGTGAGAAGAAGAACAAGTCAGATCTGTGGACAGGTAAACCTCTCACAGAAACAATGCATGTTTCTTTAAAATATTTTTGAGTGATAGAAACGACTGTAATTTAATCAGTCCATGTTAAAATTGTTTAATAACATGCTGTGAAGTATTCCAGACACGCAACAAAATCTCCATGGTGACGAACCCCCACCTAAAAAATTACACAGTGCACCTTTAAAACAGTGGACCAAATAATCTTATAACATAATAACATTGTGTAAATGTTTGACATTGTAAAAATATAGTGTACCACAATTTCACTGTTTGCTCATGTTGACATGTTGTTTTCTCATCAGTTTCATTCATTTTTGCGAATAACAACAAATAAAACAACACTTTATTACACTCACTGGCGTCTTTAGATGAAGTTGTAAAGGGCATTGCAGTGTGGGTTAGACTCCAGTGGGGCTCTCTGACAGACATGTAGCGCTCTGTGTTGCTCTTATCTGAATGAGAGGCTGGAAATAACCCAGTGCCCCTGTCCCCTGTGTCCAGCCTGCTCCAAACACCTCAGCACTCAGCCAGCACCTGTCTCTGCTCCTGCATCTATCTCTGTGCTCACTTTTAAAAGCCGTTATAATAATAATGTCAACCAGGAGAGACATAAACAGACAAACAAGGTGAAAAATACTGTTAAAGAAGTAAACTTTCAAGTAGGTGATGCAATTGATACTTTGCGGCTGGTGTCATCAACATTCCCGGGGCATGTGATGCTAACTGAAGGTACCTCTCAATCTGAAGTTCTATTACTCAAGAACACATTACTAACACAATCTGACCATAAAGGACTGTAATCTGATTTGTGCTGTTAAACAAGTCCCTTTCATATAACATTACAGTCACAAGCTAGAGAGCATTAGTCAACAGTTAGTTTACTTAAGCTTCTATCTTGCATCTGTTCAGTAGTTTTTAAAAGCTAAAAAAAAAAAATACATGGAAAAACATGCATTCTTACTGTGAGCTGGGTCACTTCTCCACAGACCTGACCTGTAACTTGACCTGGTATCACCTGCTAATCTCCATACAGATAGATACGCAAGTTAAATGCCATAAAGAGGAACATTCTAAACAAAGCGTAATCAGTCCCTCTAATTTGCATGAGAGAATCTCAGTCGGCCTTTACACCCTTTTATACAGACTATTTGTGTCCAAGATTGTACTCATCTGATTACTACAAATAAAAAGTACAGCAGCAGAGACTAATTGGAATAATGACATTTGCAAACTTAATTGGGAAATCATTACAGACAATAAAAGAGTCAGTGTGATTTACTAATAGCCCTGTTTCTGCGCTGACTGCCAAGGAAATGCTATTAGCCCAGGCACCTGACTCATCACTTCTAGCCGAGCTTTTGAATGGGTCTTTTTGCCTCCTACGCTCAATGCTGCGGCCCACTCGAGCAGTTCAATTAAGCTCTTGAATTTGTTATACACAAATACAGAAGAAATGCTTATGTGTGTAAAGTGAAGTCATGAATCACTCAACTCTTCTGTGGGGTCAAGATTAATACATACAGTATGGTGTAAAAAAGCGACATGATGCAATGATTGTAATTCATCTTTGACAATGACATACAAGTTAACAGTTAGATAAATAGTACACATTTATATTGATACCTTACAGCTGATGCCATCAACATTCTGTGGGGGTGTGATGCTAACTGAAGGCACTGCTCTGTCTGTCAAGTTAGACTTTAATCTGAGTTTGTTTTAACACAATTGGACAATCTTAAAAGTGTTTTTGGTTGCGTTTGCTAATGTGTGTATTGTGTCTCCATGGCAAGCGCTGAACATTCCGCCATAGACATACATGCAGAACACCCTCACCGTGATGCTCCCGCAAAGCATCAATGCCGGTATCATTTTGCACTCAAGCATACACTTACCCTATCACAGACATTCAAACATCAGTGCATACAATGTGGCTTGCTCAAGGACACAACCTGTACTGGAGCAGGGATCAGACCTCTGGGTTTGGATCCTTGGGTTAACACAATATAGACTGAGCTACTGTCACCCTTAAAGATACGTTGTGATTCAGCTTTAATAATCAACTCATTCTGTTGCCTAATTAAATTAATAACACAGTTTAATTAGACACATTAACAGTAAATCCCTTGTGTGGGAGGCTTATGCTGGCAAAGATGCAAATGTCTTTTATTCAAAATGCAAACGCTGCACATTCAGTCTGGTACCGCACTTTTGAAGGAAGAAAAAAAGTGTAATTTTAGATACCAAAAGAAAGGGTGTACTATGGACCAAGACCCTGGGCTGTAAACACAAATCTGAAAGTGAAATGTGGAGAGGGGAGCCCATGTGTCATCCTGGATATTCGGGAGCGTCACACCGACTCATAACAGCCAACAGAGCCAAATTAATGGCAGGCTGCGCACCCAGGTGTGGAATATGGGGCTAAGTAACCAAATTGTGATGAATGGCTGGCTGTGTTTCTCCCAATGTTCTCTTTTTACAGCGGTTTGAGAGCAGTTTTATGTCACAGTGCAAGGAAAAATCAATATGGATTTTGTATGAGCAAATAATGGAAACAAACACAATGCCTATCTGTCTTTTTAAGTAAATATAATGATTTCAAGGAACTTCGGGAGGCAGAGTTATCTGTTTTCCACAACTTCCAACACATGATGCACTTTTGTTTTGTTCATGGCTTCAATACAATATTAGCAGAGTCTATTAGAGTCTAGTCCAAGTGTAGTCAAAGTGTAGTCAAAGTGTAGTCAAATTGCAATCAAACTGCAGTCCAGGTCAAGTCCAGGTCAAGTCCAGGTCAAGTCCAGGTCAAGTCCAGGTCAAGTCCAAGTCAAGTCCAAGTCAAGTCCAAGTCAAGTCCAAGTCAAGTCCTGCAGTGCAACGCTTCATGGGTCAGGTCAAGACACTGAAATGAGTTTCTAGTCCGAGTCCAAGTCGAGTCATCTAAAACCAATCAAATCCAAGTCACAAGTTCAGTCCATCTAAGCTTTTTAAAATGATTTTACAAGCTCGGCTCACTCAGTGGATCCTACAGTGAATTCTCACAACTATAAACTAATTTTAAAGTTAAACATTTAAAGCTGTTTTAAAAGCAGATATGTAAATAATTTAAGCACTAGACTATCTTGTCAAGTCCTTAGTCCTTGTGTCTGAGTCAAAGTTGTCTTGCCTGAACTTCAAGTCGAGTCTTGGGACAGTGCACTCACCGAGCCAAGTCCCAAATTATTATGTCATTATGTCCTGGATTAAAAAACTGTATCTCTAGTTTTCAGTATTAAAACACTGACAAAGCTCATGCGCAATATATTTTTCCAGGGTAAGGACTTTCTCTTATATTACTTATTTTCCTCTCTGAATATTCATAAAATATGTTTGCATGGTAAAAGCCACGGCCTGCTTGTTTAACAAATCATAACATTCCATTTTTCTCCCAGTGGGTTGGCAACACACATCACCCCCACAGAAACCTATTTCACACACACTCCAGAACAGTTTAGTCAAGGTGAAAAACCAATCCAAACTTTAAAAACATCTCTTTAACTCCACATAAGATGGTGAAAAGCTACTCTGGTCTAAATGGGACAATGTGAGAGTCCATAGTCAAATCAGATTGCTGCTGTGGCTCTGCTCCTTCCTGCCAGTCCTTGGGGAGGCCTCTGTGCCGTGGAGCTAGCACAAAGGTGGATTAGCTGGCATCCTCTCCCCACGTCTGGCCTTTACATCACAACCAGAGCCCGGGGTCCACAGGCATCCCACCAATTACCCTGTCACTCACTGGCTTCTTTTCTCCCCTTTCTGGCCCGCACTGCATAGCTTTATTGGAGGAATGGCTTAAGCGCCCCCTTTGCACTGCCATCACCACTCAATCCACTGCTATGTCACTGCATTTACCCACAACTCCCCTCACAAGAAAGCGTTGTTCAGAAGAAAAGCTCTACAAGTGTGCCAAATAAAACATATCCATCAGGAACAATGCTATGATTAGTTTTGTAAATTCATTACACAAGCCGTTTCAGCTGAGCAGCTTCAAGAACACCAATAACACAACTTAATAGCCCTCCACTCCAGATTGTGATTAATTTTCAATTAATGCACACAGTAATTAATCATCTACTTCAAGGTCTTTCTACAACAAGAGGCAATGTTCGGAGATATTATATTTCTGATAAGCAGGTATAAATCATGTCAAGAGGGCAAATTTGCTACCATAAATTTAGATTTACTTTGTGACTTGAAACATGGCCAGCTCTGAGCTCACTGGGCAATGGAACATTTTACTGAAATAATAGAAAGAATTCTTCTAGGTTATGTTCTGTTCATTTAGCAACTGTATCATAGACCTTCCCCTTCTCCACAGGCTGACTGGTGTATGCTATACTTGTTAGAATGTGGCCCTGTCCCCAAGGACTAAGCCTGGCATAAACATCTGTGCTCATACTTCACATAAGTGTAAACTGTCCTGATGAATACACTCTTCAAAATAGAAATAGTAGAAAACTGAAAGTGACTTCCATTTGGCAGCACAGTGCTATAGTCAGTGGCTGGCACTCTTGTGTGGAGTTTGCATGTTCTTTCTTGTCCGATTCTACCATCAACCTACAACACAACAGGCCTCCAGCTACTCCTGACCAAACGTAGCTTAAGATCTGATTGTATGTCCCTCGTGCACTGTCACCGACAGGTGTCCCCAGAAATATGGGTCAAAGAGAAATGATGGCTGAGTGACTAGCACTCGTGTCTCAAGAAGGGTTTGACACCTGGGTCGCCCTGGCCTTTCTGTGTGGAGTTTGCATTTCTCTCCCTATGTTAGAGTGGGTGTCCTCCAAGCATTTCCAGTCAACCCAAAACATACACAATAGGTAAAATCCTTCAACTAAGGTAGATCAAGCCTAGCTCAAGATCTGTAGATTGGTCATTGACACCCACTGCTCCTGACAAGTTGCCTTACCTTCCACCCCTGGTCCAGGACCTTCCACCCCTGGAGGAGAGTGCTCTGGTTATGGCACTCCCTGAAGAGTTGGAGCAAGCAAGGGCCAAACTTGCAGATCAGGTCCAAATAAGCAATTCTTTGGACCACAAGCTTAGGTCTCAGGAGAGAATCGACCAAGAAAAAGACTTTGAGTTGAAAAAACTCAATGATTCTCTCCAGAAGAAAGACAAGCAACTCCAAGACCAGATTAATGCACATAGAGATCCGCTTGCAAACTCCAAAAAGGTCAGGAATAAGACTGACGATTTGGAGATGCAAGAACTCAAAGCTTCTCTCCAGAAGAAAGACAAAGAGCTGGAGACCCAAATTAATGCATACAAGGAGATCCGATATCTGTACAACAGTTCAGTGAGAGAAAATGTCCAGCTCAAGAGCTATTCAGCACCAGTAAAGTCTTTGAAAAGATGAAGTAACAACTTCAAGCACAGGACAATATAAGCGAAACACACCCAGCTTTTAATGGTTCATTTGCATTTGTATGGTAGGGGGCGCTATGGAGTATCCTTTTCATATGCTTTATAGTATATTATATTCAGGCTGAGATCACACATTAGTGATTCAAATTTCAGCTATCATTAGGGCTGTGCCAAAAATCATAAGATCGATAGATCGCAATCTCAACTTTGGTCGATCTCGATAATAAGGAATGCGCATTTTAAACGACAGGTCTACAGCCAATCGTGTGGCAGTAAGAGCGCATACAGAACATCATCATAGGGGTATGTGCCAATTCAACTTTTAGCTTGTCTTATTGTTCACTATCACTGTTCTGAATTTTGTTTGCCTACGCCAAACTTTACTTGTCCCCACTCCCATAGGGATCCACTTCTAGAGTTGGGTCATTTTATCAAATTTTTCACCAGAGCAGTCAATCCCATACCCGGTTTGGCGACTTTTCATCAACGTTTAGGCCCTCAAAATCGTGACTGTTTGCAAGGAAAAATAATAATAGAAAATCAGTAACGGGTGAAGAACAATATCCCTCGCCAGTTACTCTGTTACTGGCCCGAGCCAGTTATTTTCTGTCAAGAGTATTATTTCAGTGGTATTCTTCAAAATATCCAAATATTCTTCAAAATATCCACCTAGATTCTGATCCTATTAAAAGTTAAACAATTAAAGTTTCCATCCATCTTATAATGTCATTAAAATTTCAATTATGTTCTGTGTTTTTGCTGATAGACTAAACTGTTAAATGATTCAGTTTGAATTTGTTAAATTGCTGACTAAGGTGCTACAGGCATAAGGATTTTTTACATCAAATCCTATGGTAAATATTCCACTAGTGCCATTTTACATTCTGCAACACTGAAATCTGACAAACACAACAAAATGTTCTCCACAGTGACGTTGCATTCTGTAGCATGTCCCACCGGAGAACATTGTGCTTTGGCATTCGCCTTTTTCATTGTATTTTCTCCACCAGCTCTGATCATGCTCTGCTCTGGCAAGACTCCTGCATTATTCATACAGTCTACTGAGCGTATGGCAAAGAGCAGCAGCGCTAAGATCTGTTTTAAAGCATTATATTGTATAGAATGTAGGACATCAATAAATTATACGGTAGTGTTTAATGATAAGGTGCAGAAAGGGGAGATAAGAATGTACAATGGATGTATTGAATGTGGATATATAGGGCACAGTGTGATTACAAAGGACCTAGAGCAACGCATTTTAAGAGGTCATTCTATTCCGAGTGTCTCCGCAGGATAGGCATTAACAGTCATGTGGGATGGCTTTATTAACGATGAGGGCTTCCCCGTGCATAAAGCAGTTATGTTTCCTGTAATTGAAGGGTGCAGTGAAGTCAAGATCTGAATAAATGTACTGTTTGGAGTCTCTGTCAGGTTCTTTTGGTCATTATGTGTTGCTTGTTTTGAATCTCATGGTGAATGCTAAGCTCATCTGTCATTGGCTGCAATTATCAGTCACATTCCAGCACATGTTCACAACAGAGGCATAGCTAAGCCTGCTCTATCTTTCTTACAAAGACAAAGGAAAACCCACTTCTTACATGAAGTCGTCCTGTCAATAGTGTTGATGTGTTCTTTTTATGATACATCAAATACAGTACTTAGTCTTGTGTCTAGCTTTTGCAAAATTATCTGTAAACACGCAATTGTTCTGAAAAATACACTAGGGGGGTGCCGTCTGTATTGACCCACTGCAGGGTGCCCTCGAAAGAATCAGCCAGAATCTGTGATTTATGAGACATCCACAGAAGAGCAGAAGTGTGTGGTTCTACAGGAAACAAAGGGATAAAAATGTATATTAAATAACTACATCAAACTATACAATAATAATGCACATGGTAATAATAGACAAAACTCTTAAACATGACAGCAAACAATATTAGAAATAAGTCAAAAGGCAGTAACAAAGATAGTTATGCTACCATGGTAACCAGTACAGGCCGCTCTACCAACTGTACAGCACCTTTAAGATTTGCCATAACGCTGCCTCTTTGACAGCACGTGGCCTTCAACACAGGCTCTGATACAGAGCAGCTCTCTATTACAGTCGCTAACATCACAACATTTATTTGCAACAAGTAGAATAAAAGCACACGTAATACTAAGCCCACAGTTATCAGGTAATATACCAACAAAGGGCTATGAGCTGTGTAATTGTGTAGCCGGACACTACATAATCTGTGTCTCTGTCTCTCGGAGCACGAGTCAGGCAATTTAGGCCAATAAGGGCCGAAACGTGACAAAAGAAAAGTACATCGTAACTTATACACACAGAACATCTACCGGTACTTACATTATATCACATCACGCACATAGTACCAAAGGTGAAAAACATAACCCCGAACTGGGTCCTAACTAAAGACACAACAAGAGCACAATTCTCTGCAGTTTCTCTGCTCACAGTCCGACTCACTGAACCCCGATACCTGGCCTCAGCTTTACGCTAATGCTGGGTGGGGCCAGACTCATGATTGGCTGCTTCACGTAGTGTCCATCTCCATGCAGAAGCACCCAAGGATGCGAGGCCTTTTTAACAGTTCACTGGGCTAATAACTGTTTATAGGTTGGATTGAATGGAAAAAGGCGGTATGGTAAATTGTCACAAACCTGCCTTAAATATGAATAATGAACGTTAATGAATTAGCAATATATAGCATTAGGTACATTTTTATATTATTATTGTATTATTTTCAAAGGCTTGTCTTTTAGAAATTAGAAATGAAAGATTTTATGTCCCTGATCATCTTACAATCCTTCACTGTGTTTTGACCTCATAGATCCCTCTCCAACATGAGTTCTTTTAACATTTTGAAATGATACTCATGGATTTATGAGAAGCTTCACAGACACTGAGTTATAACAAATAAACTATCAGTCTGTATTTTAGAAGAGTGGTTGGAGCCTTATATTTCTTTGACATCAATGAAGTAAACACTCTTGAAAAGCACTGAACTCTTGACACTGAAGGTCAGAGCTCTCCGTTGCTGGACTCCTACCTTCTGCATGAGGTTATGGTGGGACATCCCTGCAGGGAAAGCCTCCTCTTGTTTTTCAGTGCGCGTTGGCAGCAGATCGTGTG